>JAODAL010007392.1:0-125477 GCA_025379985.1 Phyllomedusa bahiana
CACCTCCCCGGTGGCCCCCAAGAATCACTACTGGTGGCCCGGGGAATCATTCCCTGGTGGGCCCAAGATACCCCACTGGTGGGCCCAAAATCAACCCCCCATGGGGGGCCCCCAAAACCCTTTCCACTGGGGGCCCCCAAGACACCTCCACTGGTGGCCCCAGATCTTTCCCCATGGTGGCCCAAGAATCTCCCCCTGGTGGGCCCCAAAAAAATCTCTTACTGGTGGCCCCAAAGAAAAAACACTGGGGGGCCCCAGAATCACTCCACTGGGGGCCCCAAGAATCATCTTCCACTGGTGGCCCCAAGAATCAGCTCCATGGGGGCCCCCAAGAATCACCTCCACTGGTGGCCCCAAGAATCAGCTCCACTGGTGGGCCCCAAGAATCATCTCCACTGGTGGACCCCAAGAATCACCTCCACTGGTGGGCCCAGACACCCAACTCCGATATTAGTTTTACAGCACCAATAAATGTATTTATTATGCACAATTTAATTACAAGAGTAAATTCTGAAGTTGATGATTTCAGATGAAGGTCGGGTGCAGGATTTTTTTTTTAGATCTTTGTAAAATAATTTGCCAAAAAATCACTTTCTCTCCCCAGCATTCCTGACATTGCGTAATTAGGAAACATTTTTGACATTTTCTAAGTTTGCTAAAGTTGTAAAGTTTCATAACCCGCTGCGCGCTCCTTGCATTGCCCAATTGTCTTTCTGATGTGGTGGATGCAGACGTTTCTCTAATCAAGCTTCAAAGCGGCCGAATAACACAATGAATCTTCTGTTTACCGGGTGTGGCCCAGCGGATCCCAGTGACCGGCCCGTACCCTCCAAACGTGCCGCATCTATCAAATTCTTCAAAGAAGGCGAGAACCTGGCATCTCAGAGGAGGAAAAAGTCTGATGGAGGGCAATGCCATCATCACGCCCGGCAGGAAACTGGCAGATGGACAATGACCCTAAACATAAAGCCAATGCCACCCAGGAGCTAATTACAGTAAAGGAAATGGAATATTCTGGAATGGCCGAGTCCCTGATCTCAGCCCAACTGAGCAGCTTCCACTTGTTACAGACGAAACCTCAGACAGAAAGGGCAGAAACAAACAGCAACTGAAAACCACTGCAGCAAAGGCCGAGGCCGAGCATCAACAAGGAGGAAGCCCAGCGCCTGGTGATGTCCATGAGGTCAGGGCCGAGGCCGAGCATCAACAAGGAGGAAGCCCAGCACCTGGTGATGTCCATGAGGTCAGGGCCGAGGCCGAGCATCAACAAGGAGGAAGCCCAGCGCCTGGTGATGTCCGGGAGGTCAGGGCCGAGGCCGAGCATCAACAAGGAGGAAGCTCAGCACCTGGTGATGTCCATGAGGTCACGGCCGAGGCCGAGCATCAACAAGGAGGAAGACCAGACCCTGGTGATGTCCGGGAAAGGGCAGGCCGAGGCCGAGCATAACAAAGGGGGAAGCCCAGCGCCTGGTGATGTCCCGGGGGGTCAGGGGCCCGGGGAGCATCAACAAGGAGGAAGCCCAGCGCCTGGTGATGTCCGGGAGGTCAGGGCCGAGGCCGAGCATCAACAAGGAGGAAGCCCAGCACCTGGTGATGTCCGGGAGGTCAGGGCCGAGGCCGAGCATCAACAAGGAGGAAGGCACCAGGGGACTGGTGATGGGGCCGGGGGGAGGTCAGGGCCGAGGCCGAGCATAAAAAGGAAGGAAGCCCACCCTGGTGATGTCCGGGAGGTCAAGGCCGAGGCCGAGCATGAACAAGGAGGAAGCCCAGCGCCCGGTGATGTCCGGGAGGTCAAGGCCGAGGCCGAGCATGAACAAGGAGGAAGCCCAGCACCTGGTGATGTCCGGGAGGTCACGGCCGAGGCCGAGCATCAACAAGGAGGAAGCCAGCACCTGGTGATGTCCGGGAGGTCAAGGCCGAGGCCGAGCATCAACAAGGAGGAAGCCCAGCACCTGGTGATGTCCAGGAGCTCAAGGCCGAGCCGAGCAAAGAACAAGGGGGAACCCAGCACCTGGTGATGTCGGAGGTCAGGGGCCGAGGCCGAGCATCAACAAGGAGGAAGCCACACGGGTCTGGGTGATGTCAAAACCATTGAGTCCATGGCCGAGGCCGAGCATCAACAAGGAGAAGCCCCGCGCCTGGTGAGTGTCCGGGGGAAAAGGAACCCATGGAGCCGGGAGGCCCGAGCATCAACAAGGAGGAAGCCCAGCGCCTGTGATGTCCGGGAGGTCAAAGGGCCCAGGCCGGCATCAACAAGGAGACCCCAATCCAAGGCAGCAAGCTGAAGGCACCCGGTGATTCCGGGAGGTCAGGGGCCCAGGCCGAGCATTTTTCAAAGGGGGAACCCAGCGCCTTTTGGGGGAGTCCCTGAGGTCAAAAGAGGCTGAGGCCGGAGCAACACAACAAGGAGGAAGCCCAAACACCTGGTTTATGTCCGGGAGGGCAGCCGAGGCCGAGCATTTAACAGGAGGAAGCCCAGCGCCTGGTGCCATTGTCCGAAAGGAGGCTACAGGGAGCCGAGGCCGAGCATTTAACAGGAGGAAGCCCAGCACCTGGTGATGTCCATGAGCTCAAGACTTCAGCTGTCACTACCGACAAAGGGTTTATAACCAAGGATTAGAAAGGAACATTTTATTTACAATTATTTCAGAACAGGGCGGCCGATGTTACCTTCATCCAATTTTAATGTGGATCCCCTCAAATGGAAGCGGAAAGTCTGGACTTTATGTCCATTATAGAACTAGAACCTGAATATGTTTCAGTAACAGGTGCAAAAAACAAACTTTGTGTCAGTGTCCAAATATACATGGACCTAACTGTATCTATTTATCTCTTTCCATCTCATATCCATACATCTAATCTGTCTCACCTCTCCTATCTATCCCATATCTATCTATCTCCTATCTTTCTATCTATCTATCTATCTATCTATCTATCTCAATTATCTATGTATCCCATATCTATCTATCATTATATCTCTATCTTCTATCTCCTATCAAACTTCCTATCTTTCTATCTATCTATCTATCTATCTATCTATCTATCTACCTCCTATCTATCTATCTTTCTATCTATCTATCTATCTATCTATCTCCTATCTATCTCCTATCTATCTATCCCCTATCTATCTATCTATCTCCTATCTATCTATCTCCTATCTATCTATCTATCTATCCCCTATCTATCTATCTATCTCCTATCTATCCCCTATCTATCTCCTATCTATCTATCCCCTATCTATCTATCTATCTATCTCCTATATATCTATCTACTCCTATCTCTATCTATCCCTATCTATCTATCTCCTATCTACTATCTATCTCCTTTTCTATCTACTATCCTATCTATCTATTTTCCTATCTATTCTATCTATCTATCTCCTATCTATCCCTTTTCTACCCCTCCTATCTATCTATCTATTTCCTATCTATCATCTATCTATCTCCTATCTATCTCCTATCTATTTTCCTATTCTATCTCTATCTATCTCCTTCCTTTCTATCTATCTCCTTTCTTTCTATCTATCTATCCCCTATCTATCTCCTATCTCTCTCCTCTCTATCTCCTATCTATCTATCTCTCTCCTCTCTATCTATCTATCTCTCTCCTATCTATCTCCTATCTCTCTATTTTATCTATCTCCTATCTATCTCCTATTATCTATCTATCCCTATCTATCCTATCTATCCCAATACTATCTATTCCTATCTATCTATCTTTTCCCATATCTATCTATTTTCTCTCTCATATCTATCTATCCCATATCTATCTATCCAATATCTATCTATCATTATCTACCCCATATCTATTATCCCATATCTATCTACCCTCCTATCTATCTATCTATCTATTTTATCTCCTATCTATCTACTATCTATCTATCATCTATCCCATATCTATAAAATATATCTATTATCCATCTCATATCATCTATCTACTATCCCATATCTATCTATCTTCTTCTATCCATCATATAATATATCTATCTACCCCTTTATCTATCTATCTTCTATCCCATATCTATCTATCTTCTCTCTATCCTATCTATCTATCTATCTATCATATCTATCTATCCCTTCTATCTATCTCTTTTCCCCCATATCTATCTATCTTCTCTCTTCCATATCTATCTATCTATCTATCTATCTTCCCCATATCTATCTTCCCATATCTATCTATCTTTCCTATCATCTATCTATCTATCTATATCTATCTATCTATCTCATATCTATCTTCCCAAATTTTATCTATCTATCAAATCTATTATCCTTCCTATATCTACCCCCTATCTATCTATCTATCTATCTCTCTCACATCTATCTATCCCATATCTATCTATCTATCTATCTATCTCATATCTATCTATCTATGTCTCTCATATCTATCTATCTATCTATCTATCTCTCTCATATCTATCAAACTATCTATCTATCATCTATCTATCTCATATCTATCCCATATCTATCTATCTATCCCATATCTATCTCATATCTATCTATCCCATATCTATCTATCTATCTATCTCCTATCTATCTCATATCTATCTCATATCTATCTCTCTCATATCTATCTCTCTCATATCTATCTCTCTCATATCTATCTCTTTTTTCATATATCTCTTCTATCTATCTATCTCATATCTTCTATCTATTATCCTATCTTTTTCTATCTTCTCATATCTTTTTCTCATATTTTATCTATATCCTATCTATCTATCTATCTCATATCTATCTATCTACCTATTATCTCATATCTATCTCTCTCATATCTATCTCTCTCATATCTATCTATCTCATATCTATCTATCTATTATCTCATATCTATCTATCTATTATCTCATATCTATCTCATATCTATCTATCTTTCTATCTCATTATCTATCTATCTATGATGATATCTCCATGGATACAATGAACAGGGACCAGAATCGTGATGTGAATGGGGCCTTAGTCGCCCCTGTTGTCATATTTCTTTCCTTGTGACTTTAGCCCAAAAAACTGCATCATAAAAGGTTCCCCCCTGTTCGGAGCCTTTGAAGTAGCTCTTGGTCTATGACTGTGGACGGAATATAAGGTGTCGCCTTCTTGGCTCAGTCACTTTGGGACAATGTTGATTCTGTGGACACATAGGGACACTGTCGCTCTGTAACGTGGGGACCATCCGCTCTGCGCTGCAGCCGCCTCCGGCCACTGGAGCCTGAGAGGAATAAATAGGAGGGAGATTTACCCCCCCCCCCCTCCATCCAGTAAATGTTTTAATTGCCTGCGTCTGGTGCGAGGGACAATGGCCGCCCGGGCGGTGGTGATCCGGTCCCTGGGCCGCGGCCTCTTGGCTTCCACTCCAGTCTTTCATCATTTTCGCACCATACAATGGGCCGTGTTGTCGCTGCCAGAGGCTCACGAGTCGCCCGGCAACTGGGCTTTTTGTAATAGGGATGGAAGAATTCAGGAAAGATGACATCCAGATACCGGCCCTGCGCCCGGGCGGGGAAAAAAGGTACCCTAGATCCAAGGAGGAGACTAAGGAAGGCCCGACCCTAGATCCCTACCATAAAAACCAAACAGGGCAGGGGACTACAGGGGAAAAGCCCGATCCACTAATCACTGATCCCACCAGATCTAGAGGGAAAGCCCCCGGGTCCCTTAAACCCACTCTGATCCAGAGGGGAGAACTACAGGGAAGACCCTTTTACTAGATCACTGATCACAGATCTAGAGGGAAGAGCCCGGATCCACTAGATCCCTACTCATAGATCCAGAGGGCAGGAGACTACAGGGAAGAGCCCGGATTCACTAAACATGATCAAGATTCAGGGAAAGCCTGGGTCCATAGATCCCTATATAATCCACAGGGCAGGGGATTACAGGGGCGGTCCTGATCCACTAGTCCTGATCACAGATCCAAGGGGAGGAGAAATACAGGGAAGAGCCCGGATCCACTAACACTGATCCAATCCACAGGGGGGAGATAAGGGAAAAAAACCCCCTCCACTAGATCCCTACTCATAGATCCAGAGGGCAGGAGATTACAGGGAAGAGCCCGGATCCACTAGATCCCTACTCATAGATCCACAGGGCAGGAGCTTACAGGGACGATCCCTGATCCACTAGATCACTGGGGGGGGCCCAAAATCTAAGGGGAGGGATTTCAGGGAAGAGCCCGACCACAATCACTGATCACAGATCCACAGGGCAGGAGACTACAGGGAAGAGCCCGGATCCACTAGATCCCTACTCATAGATCCAGAGGGCAGGAGATTACAGGGGAAAAGCCGATCCCCTCGTCATGATCACAGATCCAAGGGGAGGAGATTTTAGACAGTCCCCCATCCACAGTCATGACACAGATCCACAGGGCAGGAATTCAGGGGAAAGCCCCGGAACCATAGATCCTACTATAGATCCCCCAAAGGGAGGAATTACAGGGAAGATCCCGATCCCAATCACTACTCATAGATCCAAGGGCAAGGGGTTACAGGGAAATCCCCGATCCCCTGATCACTACACAAACCGAGGGCAGGAGATTAATAGGGGGGTCCCTGATCCCCTAGATCCCCACTCTAGATCCAGAGGGCAGAGATTACAGGACGGCCCGCCACTAGATCATGATCACAGTCCAGAGGGCAGGAGATTACAGGGAAGATCCCCCGATCCATAGATCCCTATCTAGACCCAAGGGCAGGAATTATAGGGAAAGCCCGGACCCCTAGATCATGAAAGATCCAGGGGAGGGATTACAGGGAGACCCGGGTCCCTAGATCACTGATCCAGATCCAGGGGAAAGGGGAAACCGGGTCCACAGATCACGGGTCACAGACTAAGGGAAAGACCGACCACAGATCCCCATCATAGATCCACAGGGCAAGATTAAGACAGTCCCCGATCCACTGATCACTGACAAGATCCCGAGGGGAGGAACTACAGGGAAAAAGCCCGATCCACTAGATCACTGATCACAGATCCACAGGCAAAGGGGCTACAGGAAAAGGGCCCGGATCCACTAGATCCCCACTCTAGATCCCAAAGGGGAGGAGATTTTCAGGGGAAAAAAACCCGATCCCCTAGATCCCTAACATAGATCCACAGGGCAGAGATTACAGCGGACCCTGATCCCCTAATCATGATCACGATCCAAGGGGAGGGATTACAGGGAAAAAGCCCCGATCCCCAGATCACTGACAAAAAAGGGCAGGAGACTACAGGAAACCCGGGGATCCAAATCCTACCTAATCCCCAGGGCAGGGGAATTACAGGGGAAATCCCTGATTGCTCGATCCCTCCATAGATCCCCAAAGGGGAGGGGGGAAAACAGGACAGGGCCTGATCCACAGATCACTGATCACAGATCCGAGGGCGGAATTACAGGGAAGAGCCCGATCCCCTTAGATCACGATTACAGACCGGGGGGGCAGGAGAAAAAGGGAAAGGGCCCCGATCCACTAAAAACCCTACCTAACCACGGGGGGAGATTAAGGGCAGGTTCCCTGACCCAGATCCACTCATAGATCCACAGGGCAGGAGATTACAGGGAAGAGCCCGGGGATTTTACTAATCATGATCCAGATCCAGAGGCCCGGAACTAAGGGAAAGTCCCCCGATCCACAGATAAAAGATTCTAGAGGGCAGGAGATTACAAGGAAGAGCCCTGACTAAGATCACTATTAATCCAAGGCGGGGGATTTTAGGGGAAAGCCCCGTCCCCAAAACACTACTAAGACCAAGGCAGGAGATTACAGGGAAGAGCCCGGATCCACTAGATCCCTACTCACAGATCCAGAGGGCAGGAGATTACAGGGAAGAGCCCGGATCCACTAGATCACTGATCACAGATCCCCAGGGGGGGAGATTAAGGGGAAAGCCCGGGTCCCAAAAATCACTGATCACAGATCCAGAGGGCAGGAGATTATAGGGAAGAGCCCGGATCCCCAGTCATGACAAGATCCAAGGGCAGGGGGTTTTTTGGGAAGAGCCCAACCACTAGATCACTGTCACAGATCCAAGGGAGGAGTTATAGGGGAAAACCCGGACCACTAGTCATGATCACAACCAAGGGGGAGGAGATTTTAAGGGAAGAGCCCTGATCCCCTAATCACTACACAGTCCAAGGGAAGGAAAAATTAAACAGGGAAGAAAACCCGATCCACAAGATAACAGATCCTGAGGGCAGGAGATTACATGGAAGAGCCCTGATCCACTAGATCACTGATCACAGATCCAGAGGGCAGGAGATTACAGGGAGGAGCCCGGATCCACTAGATCCCTACTCATAGTCCGGGGGGGCAGGAGATTACGGGCAGGTTTTCTGATAAAATTTTCAAGATAAATTTTCTTTTTCAAAAAGAAGACCCAATACTTTCTTCATCCAAAACCCTTCCTGACCCTCTCCCGCCGCAGGGATTTCTGCTCCCGCCGCCTCCGGTTTTTTTCCTCCCCGACTTTTTATTTTTTTATTTTCCATCTCCATAAACGCATGAGGGCTTTATTTTTTATTTATTTTTTTTTGGGAACAAGACGTCCCTTTTAATGGTACAATAAAATGTACTGGGCAAAACCCCCAAAATTTTGTATGCCGTTTACTGGGTGGGAAAAAGGGCTTTTCCCTTTTTTCTGCAGGGATTTTTAAAGGGACATTCCCATGGGCCCTTGGGGACGGTTTTTTGGGGCCTGTTAAAATGGTGCTCCTATTGGGGTTTTTGTTTTCCCTTGCTTTTTTAACCCATACTAATAATTTTTTTTTTTTAAATGCTCTGGGATGGGCAGAGCAATTTTTGCTTTTTGGTACGATTACGGTGACGCCAAATTTGTAGAATTTTTATCATGTTTTGTTACTTTTATGCACTGGGTAACCAATAAAAAAATTGTATTTGAAGTAAAGCATGGGGGGGGGGGGGAAAGCCATTGCACCATTATTTATGGAGTTTACTGGGCGGTATAGAGGACAAGATATCTTCAGCAGGTCGGTACGATTCCAGTGATACCACATTTTTGGAATTTTCGTCATATTTTGATACTTTTTTAAAAGGGAAAATGCCCCTCGGGTTTTTTCTATTGGGCCCCTTCTGAGGAAAAGCACATTCTAGTTGGGGAGACAATGTCCCTTTTTCCTTTTAAGATCAGGGCCGGGACGATGGGTAAAGGGGAAGGTTTTGGCAAAACCACCTAGGGGGCCACTTCAGCCCAGGAAGAAAAGGGGGGGCCCCCGGGGGCAAAAAAGTGGGCTGAATTTTACATTTTGGGGGTTCGCTTTGTGCCTTATTTTTCCCAGGGGGACCAACATACCTTGTCCCAAAACCCCCGGGGGAAAACTAGTAGTTTTGGGGGGGTTTAGTGGGCCAAAACCCGGCCCGTTTTCAGCCAGAAAGAGAGTTATGAAAAGAATCCAGTTTATTCATGAGCAGGTGTTAGCGCCTCCCACCTGACAGTTACAAAGGGTTTTTAAACCCATTTAAGGTAATATTTAATCAGTTGGAGGTGGGGGGCTACCCCAGGTGGGCGGAGCAAAAAATTAAAAAAGACCTAAACATGAATTAAACCGGGTTCTTTTCGACGCAAAAATGCCAGAATTTTAGCATTTTAAAACGCCCCCTTACAGAAAAGGGGCGCAGCCTGGGAAAATTTCATCCCTGTCACTAAACCTCGGCTGGGAAGGGCGTAGGGAAAAATCTACGTGACAGGTTCCCTTTTTTACATTTCCCTTGCAGCACCATTTCCGGCAACCAATAACTTTTTTTTTTTTTTGCACAGCTGGATAAGGGCTTTTCCTTGGGGGATACGTTGACTGTACCATACAATGTGCTGGGGGGGCGGCAGGAGAGTCTGGAGAGCGCCCCAAAAATTATTTGTAGGGTGAACCATTGTCCTTTTTTATGGAGTTTACTGGGCGGTATAGATGACATGCTATCTATATTCTGCAGGTCGGTACGATTTCAGCTATACCAAATTTTTTGATTTTTTTTTCATATTTTCATACTGTAAAAATAATATTTTTGCATTACAGCGCCATGTTCAGCGAACAATAACTTTATTATCTTTCTCTCAACGTAGACATAGGACACCATTTTTTGCGGGACAAGATATACTTCTCAATGGTCATATATAATGCGTTCCCCAACTCCACAACCCCTGGCGCAAAAAAAGGTCATGTTTTAAGGATATACCACAGAATGCACTGACAATAATGAAATCCCCTGTGCACTGCTAATGCAAGCCAGAAAACATTCCCGTTTGGTGTTCTGGAGGTCTGGCGTTTGGGACCCCTGCACTTGGTAACCGGGGAAAAAAAAATTCTTTGTGGGTTTAAAAAAAAAAAAAAAAAAATCCCAGCTATTGCGCCAAAAAAATATCCCAGCAATTGCACTGATTTGGGGGACAGAGGTGTTTTATGGAGTTTACTGTGTAGTATAGGTAACATGATATCTTTATTCTATAGGTCGGTACAAGTTTAATGATTTATTTTTTTCTGCAATTAAAAAAAAAAAAAAAAATTTCCATCTACGGAGTCGATCGAGGGCTCAGGTTTATTTTGCGGGCTGCGGTGTTTTTATTAGAGTCACTGGTGAGTGAAGGTCATATTTTGGAAGTTCTAAGGGCAGGTTCACCTGACGTATTAGGGGGCCGTATTTCGAGACAATTGTGCTGCCATGCGCCTGAAGCAGGCCCCGTAAATACGGTAAAATCATTGCTGTCATTGAGTACTATGATTCTCCAGCATATCCCGCGGCGTGTACGCGCCCCTGCAAAGAAGTGACGTGGGAGCCGGGGTGGAGCGCTGTTGAAAGTACTCACTAGCCAGCGCATACTTTGGACAGCAGCTGTATAGCGGCATGCACAGGTATGCGCCACTATACGCAGTGTGAACCCTGCCCACCCTATTTTTGGGGCGTATACTGGGCACGTTGCAGCATAATTATGCACCAAAGTCTGGCCTGCAATAGAAGATCAGGCACACGGCTATAGTGCAGCCCATACGTCCCACTAACCATGAAGATTTGGGAGGAGGCACCTGCTCCACATAATTGTAGAGCTCCCTGTCCTGCAAACAAGTCCTGAGCATTCGCTGATTATTGTAATTCTGATTCTCATTAGAGTGATACATAGTCCAGGTGAAGCGACCTGGAAACTCCTGTTGTCTCAGAGACAATTCCCAAAACTGCAACAATGTTACATTTTTAGTAAATAAAGTCACTCAATGTATCAACCTCATTCTATCCAGAACTCGCATTTGCCCCCAGTAACTATAGTTTCATTGCTGCTCTCGGCCCCTTTGCCCCCCCGGAGCACCCGACCTCTCCTCTTCCCCCTCATGTAACCGCCTGTAAGTCATGTTCACCCTCCCCATAGGAAGCAGAGGACATTTGCTGTCTCCGCCCTCAGAGCCTCTTAAGTTGTGTCTCCCCACTTTCCCTCCCATCTCAGGACCCCTGATATTTTGTGCCCCCCAAAGACCCCCGACATCTTGGCTCACCCCGCACAGACCCACCGCAGCCACTTAATGTCCCCTTTTCCTTTCCTCACAAAGAAATCCCCTTTTATTAATAGTGCAGACGGAGCGCCCGAAATACAAAAGGTGCCAGAAGGTTTCCTCTATTAAAGGGGCATCAATCTTGATGGTTTATTGATAGAAAATGACATCAAAGTCCCATAGGGGCGCCTGGGAGGACCCGCTGACCTGATGGAGCACCGCTAGGGTATGTGGAGGTGACCTGACTATAAGGACCTGCAGACCTGATGGAGCACCACTAGGGTATGTGGAGGTGACCCGACTATAAGGAGAGGCTGACCTGATGGAGCACCGCTAGGGTATGCGGAGGTGACCTGACTAGAAGGACCCGCTGACTTGATGGAGCACCGCTAGGGTATGTGGAGGTGACCCGACTATAAAGACAGGCTGACCTGATGGAGCACCACTAGGGTATGCGGAGGTGACCTGACTATAAGGACAGGCCAACCTGATGGAGCACCGCTAGGGTATGCGGAGGTGACCTGACTAGAAGGACCCGCTGACGTGATGGAGCACCGCTAGGGTATGTGGAGGTGACCCGACTATAAGGACAGGCTGACCTGATGGAGCACCGCTAGGGTATGCGGAGGTGACCCGACTATAAGGACAGGCTGACCTGATGGAGCACCGCTAGGGTATGTGGAGGTGACCTGACTATAAGGACAGGCTGACCTGATGGAGCACCGCTAGGGTATGTGGAGGTGACCTGACTATAAGGAGAGGCTGACCTGATGGAGCACCGCTAGGGTATGTGGAGGTGACCCGACTATAAGGACAGGCTGACCTGATGGAGCACCGCTAGGGTATGTGGAGGTGACCCGACTATAAAGACAGGCTGACCTGATGGAGCACCGCTAGGGTATGTGGAGGTGACCTGACTATAAGGACCTGCAGACCTGATGGAGCACCACTAGGGTATGTGGAGGTGACCTGACTATAAGGACCTGCAGACCTGATGGAGCACCACTAGGGTATGTGGAGGTGACCTGACTAGAAGGACAGGCTGACCTGATGGAGCACCGCTAGGGTATGTGGAGGTGACCTGACCATAAGGACAGGCTGACCTGATGGAGCACCACTAGGGTATGTGGAGGTGACCCGACTATAAGGACAGGCCGACCTGATGGAGCACCGCTAGGGTATGTGGAGGTGACCCAACTATAAGGACAGGCTGACCTGATGGAGCACCGCTAGGGTATGTGGAGGTGACCTGACTATAAGGAGAGGCTGACCTGATGGAGCACCGCTAGGGTATGTGGAGGTGACCCGACTAGAAGGACCCGCTGACCTGATGGAGCACCGCGAGGGTATGTGGAGGTGACCTGACCATAAGGACAGGCCGACCTGATGGAGCACCGCTAGTGTATGTGGAGGTGACCTGACTATAAGGACAGGCCGACCTGATGGAGCACCGCTAGGGTATGTGGAGGTGACCCGACTATAAGGAGAGGCTGACCTGATGGAGCACCACTAGGGTATGTGGAGGTGACCCGACTATAAAGACAGGCTGACCTGATGGAGCACCGCTAGGGTATGTGGAGGTGACCCGACTAGAAGGACAGGCCGACCTGATGGCGCACCGCTAGGGTATGTGGAGGTGACCTGACTATAAGGACAGGCCGACCTGATGGAGCACCGCTAGGGTATGTGGAGGTGACCTGACTATAAGGACAGGCTGACCTGATGGAGCACCGCTAGGGTATGTGGAGGTGACCTGACTATAAGGAGAGGCTGACCTGATGGAGCACCGCTAGGGTATGTGGAGGTGACCTGACTATAAGGAGAGGCTGACCTGATGAAGCACCGCTAGGGTATGTGGAAGTGACCCGAATATAAGGACCCGCTGACCTGATGGAGCACCGCTAGGGTATGTGGAGGTGACCAGACTATAAGGACACGCTGACCTGATGGAGCACCGCTAGGGTATGCGGAGGTGACCGGACTATAAGGACAGGCCCACCTGATGGAGCACCGCTAGGGTATGTGGAGGTGACCTGACTATAAGGACAGGCTGACCTGATGGAGCACCGCTAGGGTATGTGGAGGTGACCCGACTATAAGGAGAGGCTGACCTGATGGAGCACCACTAGGGTATGTGGAGGTGACCCGACTATAACGACAGGCTGACCTGATGGAGCACCGCTAGGGTATGTGGAGGTGACCTGACTATAAGGACAGGCCGACCTGATGGAGCACCGCTAGGGTATGTGGAGGTGACCTGACTATATGGACAGGCTGACCTGATGGAGCACCACTAGCGTATGCGAAGATGACCCAACTGTAAGACCACACTAAACTGACCCAACTATAAGGACAGGCCGACCTGATGGAGCACCACTAGGGTATGTGGAGGTGACCTGACTATAAGGAGAGGCTGACCTGATGGAGCACCGCTAGGGTATGTGGAGGTGACCTGACTATAAGGACAGGCTGACCTGATGGAGCAAACGCTAGGGTAGTTGGAGGTGACCTGATATAAGGAGAGGCTCGACCTGATGGAACAACCGCTAGGGTATGTGGAGGTGACCCGACTATAAGGAGAGGCGGACCTGATGGAGCACCTCTAGGGTATGTGGAGGTGACCCGACTATAAGGAGAGGCTGACCTGATGGAGCACCACTAGGGTATGTGGAGGTGACCCAACTATAAGGACAGGCTGACCTGATGGAGCACCGCTAGGGTATGTGGAGGTGACCCGACTATAAGGAGAGGCATGACTGATGGAGCACCGCTAGGGTATGTGAGGTGACCTGACTATTAAGGACCGCTGACCTGATGGAGCACGCTAGGGTATGTGGAGGTGACCCGACTATAAAGGACAGGCTGACCTGATGGAGGCCCCCGCTAGGGTATGTGGAGGTGACCCCACTATAAGGACCCGCTGACCTGATGGAGCACCGCTAGGGTATGTGGAGGTGACCCGACTATAAGGAGAGGCTGACCTGATGGAGCACCGCTAGGGTATGTGGAGGTGACCTGACTAGAAGACCATGAAGATCTGCTCTCGAGGACCTCCGTAGGAGAACGTCCACCTATTGTCATGACCACCCTGCAATCCTTTGGATGTCTCTACGGTCGTCTAAAGTAACCGAAACCCCTCTGCCTCCACTATTCATCAGGTCTGTCAGGTTCACAGCTCAGAGGAAGAAAGTGAAGAGTACAGTATTCAAAATATGACAGAAACCATCAGTCTCCTCCTCGGGGGATGGAGGGGGGGGGGGCGCTAATTAATACACTGTGATCATCACCAAGAATACCCAGTGAGAAAGTATCCGGATCTTGTAATTAACAACTGCACGACTGTGAATATATGATGGATAATACTTCTGATTTACAGAGAAAGTAGGATTCTAACAGTTATATTCTTGTACATAGGAGGCAGTATTATAGTAGTTATATTCTTGTACATAGAGGACAGTATTATAGAAGTTATGTTCTTATACATAGAGGCAGTATTATAGTAGTTATATTCTTGTACATAGGGGGCAGTATTATAGTAGTTATATTCTTGTACATAGGGAACAGTATTATAGTAGTTATATTCTTGTACATTGGAGGGCAGTATTTTTAGTAGTTATATTTTGTACATTTGGAGGCAGTATTATAGTAGTTATATTCTTGTACATAGGGCAGTATATAGTAGCTATATTCTTGAACATAGGGGGGCAGTATTATAGGAGTTATATTCTTGTACATAGGGGGGCAGTATTATAGTAGTTATATTCTTGTACATAGGGGCAGTATTATAGTAGTTATATTCTTGTACACGGGAGGCAGTATTATAGGAGTTATATTCTTGTACATAGGAGGCAGTATTATAGGAGTTATATTCTTGTACATAGGGAGGCAGTATTATAGTAGTTTTATTCTTGTACATAGGGGGCAGTAATTATTTGTAGTTTTTATTCTTGTACATAGGCGGCAGTATTATAGGAGTTATATTCTTGTACATAGGAGCAGTATTATAGTAGTTATATTCTTGTACATAGGAGGCAGTATTATAGTAGTTATATTCTTGTAATAGGAGCAGTATTATAGTAGATATATTCTTATACATAGGGGGGAAGTATTATAGGAGCTATATTCTTTGTACATAGGGCAGTATTATAGTAGCTATTTGTTGTACATAGGGCAGTATTATAGTAGCTATATTCTGTAATATGGGGCAGTATTATAGTAGCTATATTATTGTACATAGGGGGGCAGTATTATAGTAGCTATATTGTTGTACATAGGGGCAGTATTATAGTAGCTATATTCCTGTACATAGGGGCAGTATTATAGGAGTTATATTCTTGTACATAGGGGCAGTATTATAGTAGCTATATTCCTGTATATATGGGGCAGTATTATAGTAGTTATATTCCTGTACATATGGGGCAGTATTATAGTAGCTATATTCCTGTACATATGGGGCAGTATTATAGTAGTTATATTCTTGAACATAGGGAGCAGTATTATAGTAGTTATATTACTGTACATAGGGGCAGTATTATAGTAGTTATATTCTTGTATATAGAGGGCAGTATTATAGTAGTTATATTCTTGTACATAGGGGACAGTATTATAGTAGTTATATTCTTGTACATAGGGAGCAGTATTATAGTAGTTTTATTCTTGTACATAGGGGGCAGTATATTAGTAGTTATATTCTTGTACATAGGGGCAGTATTATAGGAGTTATATTCTTTTACATAGGGGACAGTATTATAGGAGTCATATTCTTGTACATAGGAGCGGTATTATAGTAGTTATATTCTTGTACATAGGGGACAGTGTTATAGTAGTTATATTCTTGTACATAGGAGCAGTGTTATAGTAGTTATATTCTTGTACATGGGAGCAGTATTTATGTAGTATATTATTTTACATAGGGGCAGTATTATAGTAGTTATATTCTTGTACATAGGGGGCAGTATTATAGTAGTTATATTCCTTTAGACACAGGGCGGTATTGTTATAGTAGTATAGTCAGGTGAGCTGGAGAAACTCTCAAAGGGCCTCAATGCTGCTTTTTAGGGAGAAAAGCAGGGACAGCAAAGAGGTAGAAAGCAAGAGACCGATTAGAAGAGTCATGTGCAGTTCTGTACAGTAGTTGTAGTATGGGCCCCATGTACTCCAGTCTGACAGTACAGGGATAGGAAATGGACAGTTGCCACTTGTGTTGCCTATAGAGAGACCTCAGAGAAGACAATCCGGCTGTGTCCTTCTTGGGGCATAAGGGGCGATATTGGGAATAATTAGATTCCACCAAATTCCATCCTTCACATTATTTTCTGTAGCGATGGAGGCGTCTTCCTCGCACTGGGATCCGGGCTCATTGATCACGTCGGTCGCCGGTCAGAGCTCACCTTTGTTATTTGAGAAGGGTGTATGAGGAGCGATTAGAGTGTGACACGGGGGCAGAGACTTTTCTATGTGCAATGCTGTCGCCAGGTTTACATTGTAATTAGAAACCATTGGGTTCTGTTCTTACCTAATCACAGCTTCAGTTACATCGAAATCTGGAGAAAAACAACCTCTCCAAAAACAAGGGCCCCTGTGCCAGGAGAGCGCCCACAGCATGAGGCCCCAGCTGCCACAAGCAGGATTATGGCAGGAGATGGGAAATAATGGAAGCCTACATAATGGTGAGGAATGGGAAACAGCAATGCACTTCCTTTAATCTGGCACCTGATTACCCAGAAGCCAGGATCTGCACAGAGAGATGCGGGGACCTGGGCTTCTGGGCCTTTAATTTAAAATTTATGGAACAGCGACCTCAAGTGGTTAAAGGTGGAATAACACTGGCCGCAAACATGCTGCCCCTACTGCAGGAATGCATCCAACATGGCAGCCGCTGGGTCCTGGTTACCTGCCCCAGTACGGATATAGCCAGAGACATTACATCCTATGTGACTGATATCAGCCGCTCCTCTTATAATGCTCCAGTACTGATATAACCAGACATTACATCCTATGTGACTGATATCAGCCGCTCCTCTTATAACGCTCCAGTACTGATATAACCTCCAGACATTACATCCTATGTGACTGATATCAGCCGCTCCTCTTATAACGCTCCAGTACTGATATAACCAGAGACATTACATCCTATGTGACTGATATCAGCCGCTCCTCTTATAATGCTCCAGTACTGATATAACCAGACATTACATCCTATGTGACTGATATCAGCCGCTCCTCTTATAATGCTCCAGTACTGATATAGACAGAGACATTACATCCTATGTGACTGATATCAGCCACTCCTCTTATAACGCTCCAGTACTGATATAGCCAGAGACATTACATCCTATGTGACTGATATCAGCCGCTCTCTTATAATGCTCCAGTACTGATATAATCTTCAGACATTACATCCTATGTGACTGATATCAGCCGCTCCTCTTATAACGCTCCAGTACTGATATAACCAGAGACATTACATCCTATGTGACTGATATCAGCCACTCCTCTTATAACGCTCCAGTACTATAACACAGCCGGTTGTAGCCATTTTTATGACTACAAAGCATCTATTACTCCTCAAGTTGAAACCGCTTAAATATTCTGTGCTGCTGTTATTCCCTTAAGGAAAACTCTGTGGTGACACAACAGAGGCAAACTAGAATATATAAATATTAGAATATAAATTATAATTGTGCAAATTTTTTTAATCACTGAAAAAAAAACCCATAAAAATATTCACAAAGGCAAAAAGTAGCTGTTAGGAGACGATGGAGTGACCCGAGAGGGATCCAGGGATCTGAGCGCGGAGAGTCGCAATGGGGAAAACCACCTAATTCTTCCCCAAATATTACGGAGTGAATGCGACGGTCGGCGAGAAGATCTACAAGTAATCGTACAATCGCTTTCAGAGCGGAATGAAAGAAAGTTTTTGATTTGTGCATAAAATTCTAAAAGCACTTTCCTCACAAGGCAAATGGTTACAGTAAAGCAGGATCTGCCGAAAACGTGCAACTGCGACTCCTACTTCAGTCCGGGGACGGCCCCTGGGAAGAGTTAGGGTGAAAGGTGCAAGGAAGCCATTGAGAACCGTAACTAATAGTCCCATTCTCTGTGCTGGACTCCACCATGAGGCCGACGCAGGTACTGCAGGCACTTGTGATGCGTCTTCAATGACTTAGTCCGTGGTCTGCAAACTGCAGCTCTCCAGTTGTGGGGAAACTACAACTCCCAGCATGCCTACTGGTATAGATAATTTAAATGCATGATGGGAGTTGTAGTTTCCCAACAGCTGGAGAGCCGTCGTTGCAGATCACTGATAAAACCTAAAAATCTCGGAGCGGATCCAGAGCGTTTCCTTGGAGAGTAAATCGTCTATAGAGTTTGTAGTTTCGGTGAATTAACACCAGGTTCTTGCAATCAGTCTCATGTACCGTAAGCTGCAGAGCAGGACGCCGACGTGTAACATGCGTCGTCGCCGCCGCTACAATTGGTGCCTGATGCACAAAGCCTGTAGGGCTTAGCGGGGTTCAGTCCTGTCTAGATGAAAGTGGAGTCCATGGCGTTGGTTTCCTGGTTATTTCGGGCCCGCGCCTCAAAGAGCTGTTTGATGAGCGCCGATTTCTCCTGCTCCAGCTGCGTGATGCGGTCGCTCTTATCCGACACTTCCTGGAAACGGCAACAAGAAAAGGAAGAAAAAGAAAAAAAGTTTTACCAACTTCCCAAAAAAGTAACCACTTCACCCGGCAACGAATGGCTCCCTGCGGTCAATAGTCAGAACTTTATTTTTTCAATGACGCCGCTGTGACAAATCCTACATGGCTCATAAGGCTATGTTCACACGGCTTATTTCGGGGCGTATTTACATCCGCAAATACGTCCCGAAATAAGTTTCAAATAATGAACAATTAGATTAGCATTGATTCCAATGTAATTCACACGAGGCGTATTTTCGCGACGTATTTGCGGGCGTAAATACGTCCGTAAATACGATGGTAAAATGAAGTCCCCTGTCACTTATTGAGGCGTATTTTGCAACGTAAATCCCCATAGTAAAGAAAGGGCAATGTATTTACGACGCAAAATACGCGCCACACTTTGTGACACGTATTTGAAACGTATTTCGGGACGTATTTGTGGACGTAAATACGCCCCGAAATAAGCCGTGTGAACATAGCCTAAGGCTGGCCGGTATTTTGTCTTTTTCTTCCACGCAGGGGGCGGCTTTTGGATGCGGTTTGTGGATTCGCTTGTCCCCCTTTGCACCCACATGTTCATGTTCCACCCGAAAACCGGGCGGAAGAATGAACATGTTCTAAGTTTTTCGGACCACCTGCAGGGTAACAGACCGTCTGTCAGAAAATCCGTATAGTGGGGACCGCTGCACAGATTTTCTAGCGAGGTCTATGGGGGAGCGCTGTTTGTCGGTTTTCAGATGGTTTGTAAAACTGCAAACCGTCTGAAAAACCGACAAATAACCTGCGCCGTGGGGACCAGCCCTTAGTATTTTCATACTTCCATTTTCGACTCTCTCTCTATATGTTTTACGCGGCTAGCAAACTGTTAAGTCAAATCCGCATTTTGCAATACGGCCGTCACACCTAAATATATTGCTTGTACTCTATATTGTTTCTTTACATGTAAATTGTAAAATCTAATAAAAATTATGTTTTTTTAAAAAAAAAAAAAAAAAAAAAAAAGAAAGATGCAGCCGTAGCAGGACTTGTTTTATGTGGGAGGAGTTGTGGTTTTTGGGGGCGCAGCTTGAGTTGACATATAAAATTTTGAAATTTTAATTACCATTCAAACGTCACACTACATAACCCATTAGATTAATTCTACAGGTTATTACGGTCGTGCGGAGACCGAAGAGGCGTAGTGTGTTTTTCATGTAATGTATGCAAAATTATTTTAATTCAATATTTATTCTTATTTTTTCCAAAGTTTTTGACTTTTTAATCCCATGAAGTGATAACTATTGTACACTTTTTTTTTTTTTAACACTTAATAATGTATTAGCATATTCATATATGCCAATAATTTACTTTCTGCATCAGTATGACACAGGCTGCTGTTGGGGTAACACACAGTGCACCCTGACTGCAGGCTTATTAGCATATTCATATATGCTAATAATTTACTTTCTGCATCAGTATGACACGGGCTGCTGTTGGGGTAACACGCAGTGACCTGACTGCAGCTTATTAGCATATATTATGTAATAATTTATTTCTGCTCAGTATGACACAGGCTGCTGTTGGGGTAACACACAGTGCGCCCTGACTGCAGGCTTTCTATACAGACAGCTCTGGAGATACGCCCTAGAGCTGACTGTACAGTTGTTCCCCGGGCTCCATCAGGTCACTGGGAGTCCCGATCACCCGAAGGAGGCCTTTGATTATTATTTTTTCATACTTCCTTTATCTTTAGACTTATCCTCTTTGTTTCTCCACATTATACACTTTCTTCTCCTTTTTTCCATTTTTTTTCTTTTTTCCTCTATTTCTTATTACATTGTCTGTTTAATACTCTCCCTTCTCATTTTACTTACATCATATCTACCTATTGCCTTTTCTCTTCCCTTTTGACATTACTCATCAGAATTTACATTACTCGCTTTCCTTCCATATCTTCTTTTCCTACACGCCATTTTGCGCTACTGCGCATGCGCCGGCGTTCCCTTGCCAGTACACGCACCTTTCATGCTACTGCGCATGCGCCGGCATAGTCCCTCTGAACTTCCGGTTTTCTCAACGGAAGTCAGATCCCCGGCTTGTCTTTTAAGGCACTCAGTACAGACCTGCGGCGTTCAACACATCTTTCTACCACATGTGGTTTTGCTCTTGCTCCTAGGTAAGCTTCTTCCTCTACCTTCTCCCTCATTATATGTCACTTATTGCATATTTCATAGATCGCCCTTTTGTTTTCTAGCCCGCACTATACACTCACCGGCCACTTTATTAGGTACACCATGCTAGTAACGGGTTGGACCCCCTTTTGCCTTCAGAACTGCCTCAATTCTTCGTGGCATAGATTCCACAAGGTGTTGCAACGATGCTCAATTGGTACCAAGGGGCCCAAAGAGTGCCAAGAAAATATTCCCCACACCAGACACCCCCACCACCAGCCTGAACCGTTGATACAAGGCAGGATGGATCCTTGCTTTCTTGTTGTTGCCGCAAAATTCTTACCACCCCACCCTACTGTCGCACCATAAATCGAGACTCATCAGACCAGGCAACTTTTTTTCCAATCTTCTACTGCCCAAATTTTCGATGAGCTTGGGCAAATTGAGCCTCAGTTTCCTGTTCTTAGCTGAAAGGGTGGCACCCGGTGTGGTCTTTGCTGCTGTAGCCATCTGCTAAAAAAGTTGGCCGTACTGTGCGTTCAGAGATGCTCTTCTCCCTTTACCTTGGTTGTAACGGGTGGCTATTTGAGTCACTGTTGCCTTTCTATCAGCTCGAACCAGTCTGCCCATTCTCCTTTGACCTCGGGCATCAACAAGGCATTTCCGCCCACAGGACTGGCGCTCAACTGGATGTTTTTTTTTTTTCGGACCATTCTTGAAAACCCCTAGAGATGGTTGTGCGTGAAAATCCCAGGAGATCAGCAGTTTCTGAAATTACTCAGACCACCCTTCTGGCACCAACAACCATCCCAAACGTTCAAAGGCACTCAAATCACCTTTCTTCCCCTTTAGATGCTGGGTTTGAAACTGCAGGCATTGTCTTGACCATGTTACATCCCAAAATGCACTGAGTTGCTGCCATGTGATTGGCTGATTAGAAATTAAGTGTTAACGAGCAGTTGGACAGTTTTACCAAATTTAAAGGGGCCCGGGAGTGTAGGTCCCATATTTTCAATAATTCTACTCTCCGGTACTATAGGTAAGCTTTTTCCTAGCATTACATATCTCTATCTTTTAGACATATCAATATTATTTATGCATCATCTCTTTCTAGGTCTCCTTATATTCACCACACACTATAACATTATCTACTGTCCCCATTCTATCATCTCATTTGGTAAGTCTCTCTATATATACTCTCTATCTCCTTTCTTCTTTTGGCAGATACTCGGTCTCCCTATTATCTTTGTCTCTCCTTTTCTCCTTTCTTCATTCCTTCTAAACTCTTGCTACACACCCATTTTCCCTTCTCCCCCCTTTTTTTTCTTTTTTCTTCCTTATTGGATACCTATTTTCCACTCTGATCTACTTCTTCTACTTTAATAATTCTTCCTACTCTCTATGTCTTTATCTCATTTTATATATATATCCTTCACTTTCATTGACATGCATGATTATGGCTCACATAACAGCCGAAACGTCGCGTCAATATTGTCACCTTACTGGATTCCATTGTACAAGAAAGGAAAAACCTGCTGCGTTGTACCTATTATCTCCTGTATTATAATTCTCTATAAAGAGCCACTTTTGCATTAATCTCAAGCGTGCTGTGAAATTTCTGTGATTTTATTATTCTGTGGTCACGGACTGCGGCAATCAAAGGGTTAAGCGCCGGGGATCAGAGGTTTCCTCCACTTCCACAGACTCTGTCCCTAGCGCTGCTGCGGTGCTGGGAGCGGCACAACTCCTCTTCGTGCAGCCGCCACGCCTCTGCAGCCGCACAACTCCTCTTCGTGCAGCCACCACGCCTCTGCAGCCACCACGCCTCCTCTTCGTGAAGCCGCCACGCCTCTGCAGCCGCCACGCCCGGCGTCTATGGTCTTTAAGGAGTTAAAAGCATAAACACGCGGCCGCACTCACAGACCTGGACAAGGACCTACTCCCAGTAGGAGACACTATAGGCCCCAGTGCTACCTGGGAGAAGTTCAGCAGGTGCAGCTCTCCGATGAGCAGCCGCCCACACACCAGGGGGGCAGCTGCCTAGTAAACCAGACCAAGCAGGGTCCTCCTCGTTCAGACCAACAAGACAAGTCAATACGGTCAGGGCCGGGAAGCAGAGGAGCAGCAGCCCCGGATTTCCCGGCAGTGCTGCTGCAGGTGCGAGGGCCCCCAACCTGTGGCTGTCGCTGTAGATGCACACTCACCTTTGTGAGCAGCCGGTTCTGCTCCTTCAGCATATTCACGGCTTGCTGCTGTCCCGGGATGAGGGGTGCGGAGGCGGCAGACGAGGAGTGCACGGCAGCCTGGTGAGGAGACAGAACAGTGAAAGCTATTTCTAGTAAACTAAAGGGGGGGAGCCAGAGTGCTCCCATAAAGGGGCTTGCCACTTCCTAAAATTGTTGGGAAAACTGCACAACCGTAGCCATAACCCCATTGTCCGAGGATGACTCATAGTGCATGACCATACCTGATGAACTACGGGGGTGGGGGGAGCGGAGTGCTCCTTTAATCCCTGCAGAAGCAATGATGGCAGCAATACACGGATTCCCCATTTTTGATGCAGTTGGACACAGACGGAAATAGGATTTGGAGGCAAAATCCAAATCCAGCGCGTGCGCACACCCATGCACGGAGTACACGTCTTCTGCTCCGGCTCTCACCTTGCACGGCGTCATCAGCTCGCTCAGACAGCGGTTCACATCCTGGAGTTTGGGGAGCAGATGGTGGAGGGGCCCCTGTTGGCCCTCGCTGAAGGGGTCCTGGAAGAAAGAGGGTGGCGATGAAATAACCTGGTGGCATCTTCACTGCTTAATCAGGTTATCGAGAGATGTGAGGTGACTCCCCCCTCTCCCCCCCTCACAGCCATCTAGGGATCTGCTGGCAGGTCACAGCGCCCCCCCGCAGCATCTAGGGGTCTGCTGCATCCCCAGGGCCCCCCCGCAGGTCTAGGATCTTGGCGGTCACAGCGCCCCCCCAGGGATCTAGGGTCTGCTGGCAAGGCCAAAACGCCCCCCGCAGCATCAGGGATCTGCTGGCAGGTCACAGCGCCCCCCCCGCAGGCATTCTAGGGATCTGCTGGCAGTTTACAGCGCCACCGCAGGCATTTAGGGATCTGGTGCAGGACAGCGGGCCCCCCGCAGATTCTAGGATTGGGGGTACAGCCCCCCGCAGGCATTAGGGATTGGTGGCAGGTCAAAGGCCCCCCGCAGCCTCTAGGGATCTGCTGCAGGTCACAGCGCCCCCCGCACCCTCTAGGACTGCTGGCAAATCACAGCGCCCCCCGGCCATCTAGGATCTGCTGGAGGTCACAGCGCCCCCGCGCCCTCTGGGATCTTGGGAGGGCACAGGCGCCCCCGCAGCCATTTTAGGGATCTGCTGGAGGTCACAGCCCCCCGCAGCCATCCTAGGGTCTGCTGGCAGATACGGCCCCCGCAGCCAAACAGGGAAATCTGTGGCAGGTCCCGGCCCCCCGCAAGCCATCTAGGGATCTGCGGCAGGTCACGCGCCCCCCGCAGCCATCTAGGGATCTGCTGGCAGGTCACAGCGCCCCCCGCAGCCATCTAGGGATCTGCTGGCAGGTCACAGCGCCCCCCCGCAGCCTCTAGGGATCTGCTGGCAGGTCACAGCGCCCCCCCGCAGCCATTTTAGGGAAACTGCTGGCAGGTGACAGCGCCCCCCCGCAGCCATCTAGGGATCTGCTGGCAGGTCACAGCGCCCCCCCGCAGCCATCTAGGGATCTGCTGGCAGGTCACAGCGCCCCCCGCAGCCATCTAGGGATCTGCTGGCAGGTCACAGCGCCCCCCGCAGCCATCTAGGATCTGCTGGCGGGCACAGCGCCCCCCCGCAGCCATCTAGGGATCTGCTGGCAGGTCACAGCGCCCCCCGCAGCCATTAGGGATCTGCTGGCAGGTCAAGCGCCCCCCGCAGCATCTAGGGATCTGCTGGCAGGGCACAGCGCCCCCCGCAGCCATCTAGGGATCTGCTGGCAGGTCAAAAGCGCCCCCCGCACCATCTAGGATCTGCTGGCAGGTCACAGCGCCCCCCGCAGCCTCTAGGGATCTGCTGGCAGGTCACAGGCCCCCCGCAGCATCTAGGATCTGCTGGCAGGTCCCCCAGCGCCCCCCGCAGCAATCTAGGGATCTGTGGCAGGTCACAGCGCCCCCCGAGCATCTAGGGGTCGCTGCAGGTCACAGCGCCCCCCGCCGCAATCTAGGGATCTGTGGCAGGTCACAGCGCCCCCCGCAGCAATCTAGGGATCTGCGGCAGGGCACAGCGCCCCCCGCAGGCAATCTAGGGATCTGCTGGCGGTCACAGCGCCCCCCGCAGCAATCTAGGGATCTGCTGGCAGGTCACAGCGCCCCCCGCCGCACTCTAGGGAGCGGCGGGCAGGTCACAGCCCCCCCGCAGCCATTAAGGGATCTGCTGGCAGGGCACAGCGCCCCCGCAGCCATCTAGGGATCTGCTGGCAGGTCACAGCGCCCCCCGCAGCATCTAGGATCTGCTGGCAGGTCACAGCGCCCCCGCAGCCATCTAGGGATCTGCTGGCAGGTCACAGCGCCCCCCGCAGCCCTCTAGGGATCGCTGGCAGGTCAAAAGCGCCCCCCGCAGGCCCTCTAGGGATCTGTGGCAGGTTTACAGCGCCCCCCCGCAGCATTTTAGGGATCTGCTGGCAGGTCACAGCGCCCCCGCAGCCATTAGGGATCTGCTGGGAGGTCACAAACGCCCCCCGCAGCCATCTAGGGATCTGCTGGCAGGTCACAGCGCCCCCCGCAGCCATCTAGGGATCTGCTGGCAGGTCACAGCGCCCCCCGCAGGCATCTAGGGATCTGCTGGCAGTCACAGGCCCCCCGCAGGCATCTAGGGATCTGCTGGCAGGTCACAGCGCCCCCCCGCAGGCATCTAGGGATCTGCTGGCAGGTCACAGCGCCCCCCGCAGGCATCTAGGGATCTTGGCAGGTCACAGCGCCCCCGCAGGCATCTAGGATCTGCTGGCAGGTCACAGGGGGCCCCCCGCAGGCATCTAGGGATCTGCTGCAGGTCACAGCGCCCCCGCAGGCATCTAGGGATCTGCTGGCAGGGCACAGCGCCCCCCCGCAGGCATCTAGGGATCTGCTGGCAGTCACAGCGCCCCCCGCAGGCATCTAGGGATCTGCTGGCCAGGTCACAGCGCCCCCCGCAGGCATCTAGGGATCTCTGGCATTTACAGCGCCCCCCGCAGGCATCTAGGGATTGCTGGCAGGTCAAAGCGCCCCCCGCAGGCATCTAGGGGTCTGCTGGCAGGTCACAGCGCCCCCGCAGGCATCTAGGGATCTGCTGGCAGGTCCAGCGCCCCCCGCAGCCATATAGGGATCTGCTGGCAGGTCACAGCGCCCCCCGCAGGCATCTTGGGATCTGCTGGCAGGTCACAGCGCCCCCCCGCAGGCATCTAGGGATCTGCTGGCAGGTCACAGCGCCCCCCGCAGCCATCTAGGGATCTGCTGGCAGGTCACAGCGCCCCCCGCAGGCATCTAGGGATCTGCTGGCAGGTCACAGCGCCCCCCGCAGGCCTCTAGGGATCTGCGGGCAGGTCACAGCGCCCCCCGCAGGCATCTAGGGATCTGCTGGCAGGTCACAGCGCCCCCCGCAGCCATCTAGGGATCTGCTGGCAGGTCACAGCGCCCCCCCCAGGCAAACTAGGGATCTGCTGCAGGTCACAGCGCCCCCCGCAGGCATCTAGGGCTCTGCTGGCCGTTCACTGCGCCCCCCGCAGGCATCTAGGGATCTGCTGGCAGGTCACAGCGCCCCCCGCAGCTATCTAGGGATCTGCTGGCAGGTCACAGCGCCCCCCGCAGCTATCTAGGGATCTGCTGGCAGGTCACAGCGCCCCCCGCAGCTATCTAGGGATCTGCTGGCAGGTCACAGCGCCCCCCGCACCCATCAAGGGATCTGCTTGCCGGTCACAGCGCCCCCCCGCAGCTCTCTAGGGATCTGCTGAGAGGTCACAGCGCCCCCCGCAGCTCTCTAGGGATCTGCTGAGAGGTCACAGCGCCCCCCGCAGCTCTCTAGGGATCTGCTGGCAGGGCACAGGCGCCCCCGCCCCAGCCATCTAGGGATCTGCTGGGAGGTCAAAGCGCCCCCGCAGCATCTAGGGATCTGCTGGCAGGTCACAGCACCCCCCGCAGGCATCTAGGGATCTGCTGGCAGGTCACAGCGCCCCCCGCAGGCATCTAGGGATCTGCTGGCAGGTCATAGCGCCCCCCGCAGGCATCTAGGGATCTGCTGGCAGGTCACAGCGCCCCCCGCAGACATCTTCTGGCAGGTCACAGCGCACCCCGCAGACATCTTCTGGCAGGTCACAGCGCACCCCGCAGACATCTTCTGGCAGGTCACAGCGCCCCCCGCAGGCATCTAGGGATCTGCTGGCAGGTTACAGCGCCCCCCAAAGCTATCTAGGGATCTGCTGGCAGGTCACAGCGCCCCCGCAGGCCATATAGGATCTCGGCAGGATCACAGCACCCCCCGCAGGCATCTCTGGCAGGTTCACAGCGCCCCCGCAGCCTAGGGATCTGCTGGCAGGTCATTAGCCCCCCACGCAATTGGATCTCTGGAGGTCACCAGCGCCCCCCGCAGGCATCTGCTGGCAGGTCACAGCGCCCCCCGCAGCCATCTAGGGATCTTCTGGCAGGTCACAGCGCCCCCCGCAGGCATCTAGGCATGTGCCCCCTCTCTGATTCCTACCGTTTTTCCCAGGTTCCTCTGCTGTTCCTGCACGCTGTGGATCTGCTGGAGGTACCAGTCCCGCGCCCGCTCCACCATCTCCAGTCCCTGCAGCAGAAGATCCTTCTCGTGCTCCATCTCCTTCATCTTCTTCAGCTGTGGAGACACAAAGCTCAGCTCCAGGGTCCTGTATGTATCATCAGCCGCCGGTAGAGACCCTTCCCCTTGGTGCGGTGATCAGGAGGGAGCTCTTTGGACATTTAGGTTTACTTCAGAGGCAATGAAGCGTCAGCTCTGCAGGTTTCATCACGGATGATGGGGAGAGTAGTACAGAACGTAGCGCTGATCTTCCTGACAAAACGGCAGACCCCATTACAAGTCAGGGGGGTCCGTCAGGTGACGATGTGGAAGTGCCCATAGTCTCCAAGTGACGCCCCCTGGGCACAAGCAGCGTCGGGTCCACCCTTCCTATTCTTGCTTGTTGATGTTGCGCTTCGGAATGTTGCAACAATAACAATTGAACGGAGAAGATACATTGTTACTTATGGCCCAGGTAGTGCAACATATGGATACTATGGGCACAATCAGTCACACACCACCCCACCGGACCCCCCTGACTTATAATGGGGGTCTGTTGTCAGGAAGATTAGAGCAACATTCTGTACTACTCTCCTCATCATCTGTGATGAAATCTGCAATGCAGAGCTGAGACTCTAAAGTGTGTTAGCGTCAGGGCCCGAGAAAGGCAGGCAGCAGGGAAAGATTAACCCATTTTCCTTTATGGCATTGCTTCCATCATCTATGATGAAATCTGAAACGCAGAGCTGACACTTCATTATCTCCAGCGACTGAAGGTTGCAAAGTTTGTAGCGCTGAAAAAAAATTGCCCCCTTCTGAAGTATTGGAACTTTATTGTAAACCTAAGTGTTCAAAGAGCCCCCTGCTGATAACCGCACAAAGGAGTCTATACATGCGGCTGATGAGGGAGGGACACTTCTAAGAATATTGGTTTTGCCAAAAAATCCTCATTTCTTAAGGACAATTTTTTAAAAAAAAATTTGGCAGAATTTTTTTTTTGCAGTCCTAGCTGTGATAGTAAAGAGATAAAACTTCTGAAGGGCTGGGCAAACTGATCTCACTTTATTGTTGTTGCTGCTCAGCTCTATGTAGTCTCAATACAAATAGTAGGTAATGACAATGATCGTGCTATTGTTCTCTGGACAGGGATAGATTAGACCAGACCACAGGGCAATGACAGGAGCAATACATGGAAAAAAATGGGTTAATATCTTCCTGCACTGAGGTTTCCAACTTCCCTCACGCCCCACCCAGGCCAGAATCGGGAGCGCCCGCGGCCCCTCTCCCGGGCCAGAGTCGGGAGCGCCCGCGGCCCCTCTCCCGGGCCAGAGTCGGGAGCGCCCGCGGCCCCTCTCCCGGGCCAGAGTCGGGAGCGCCCGCGGCCCCTCTCCCGGGCCAGAGTCGGGAGCGCCCGCGGCCCCTCTCCCGGGCCATAGTTGGCCGAGAAGAGAACAGTTAAACAACCCTCACTGCCGCTATCAGAGAAACACCCCAGAAAGTCATGTACAGGGGTTTGCACTGATCACAAAAATATCTCACAACCCATAAGAGTACCCCGGGGGCATCATCCGGGCAAAGTTATTGAAGACTCCTGCCAATCAAAGGGAAACTGCTGCCGATTCCTCTGCTTGAAATTGTGGAGGGGGGGGGGGGGGGGGGGGGGGGGGTCCACACAGCTTTCCTAGAGGCCTGAATAGTAAATGTAAACATATTGGCTTTGGTACAGAGAACGAATACTTAGGCTCCTAATCCTCTCCCTCCTCCTCCATTGGACTTTAGTCTTGGTGACCGGTGCCTTTATCTCACCCCGTGGTCCACATTTTCCTGTATCCTCCAAATCCAGTGGGATGAGCGGCTGCCAAGAACCTCTCATCTGCACGGATGAGTCCTCTGCATGCAAGAGAACTCCCCCGGGGGGGCAATGCCTGGCAAGAGAACTCCCCCGGGGGGCAATGCCTGTCAAGAGAACTCCCCCGGGGGGCAATGCCTGTCAAGAGAACTCCCCCGGGGGGCAATGCTTGGCAAGAGAACTCCCCCGGGGGGCAATCCTTGGCAAGAGAACTCCCCCGGGGGCAATCCTTGGGAAGAGAAAATCCCCCGGGGGCAATCCTTTGGGAAGAGAACTCCCCCGGGGGGGCAATCCTTGGCAAGAGAACTCCCCCGGGGGGCAATCCTTGGCAAGAAACTCCCCCGGGGGGCAAATCCTTGGCAAGAGAACTCCCCCGGGGGGCAATCCTTGGCAAGAGAACTCCCCCGGGGGGCAATCCTTGGCAAGAGAACTCCCCCGGGGGGCACTCCGTGGCACGAGAACTCCCCCGGGGGGCAATGCCTGGCAAGAGAACTCCCCCGGGGGGCAATCCTTGGCAAGAGAACTCCCCCGGGGGGCAATGCCTGGCAAGAGAACTCCCCCGGGGGGCAATCCTTGGCAAGAGAAATCCCCCGGGGGGCAATCCTTGGCAAGAGAACTCCCCGGGGGGCAATGCCTGGCCAGAGAAGTCCCCCGGGGGGCAATGCCTGGCCAGAGAACTCCCCCGCGGGGGGCAATGCCTGGCCAGAGAACTCCCCCGGGGGGCAATGCCTGGCAAGAGAACTCCCCCGGGGGGCAATCCTTGGCAAGGAAACCCGCTGGAAGAGGCCGACTAACCCGACTTACAGGGAACAGCGCATAAGCGCAATGATGCGTCCCTTAAAAGTCACAGGATTGGGGTCAGCCTACCCCTGCATGCGGCTGCTGTGACCGAACCCTCCCGCTCCGTCCTCTATAGCGGCCCTTACCACGGTGTAATCCACGCCATTAGTGATGGTGTGTCTCCGGTGCTCGCCGCGGCTGCGCTGGTGCCGGCACTGCTCCGCCAGACCTCGACTCGTCGACTCGCTGTGCGACCTGCACATCGGCTTCGCTTCTTCTCCTGCCGGGAACACAAGAAACGCGTCAGTGACCTCAATGAGCAGAGAGCGCAATACTATGACCCCTGCTGCACACAATGGGGGCGATTCACCGAAACAAGTGCTAGCGAAAGGGAAGCCTTCTCCACTGATGGCTGGACAGGGGGCTACGTTTCGAGCATATATAGTTAATGAGTGGACCCCTAAAATACACCCCACCTGGGGGCCCCAGGCACCCCAGTCCGACACTGGGTCTAACTTGTGTTTGAGCTCCTTGGTTCACCCTTGACCTCGTCACTCACACAAGTTTTGGGTCCCCCATAGCTCTGCCAATGGGGAACCTCTTGTGCTATTTGCAGGCGCCGTCTGGCCCGGAGGGGAGGGGAATGAGGTTCAGAGGGGGCTCTGCTCTTTTTAGAGAGGGCGTATGGGAGACACCTTTTTTGCACTTTGGGGAGGGGGACACTTGGACTCAATAAATGTGCAAAGCAAAGAAAAGCCATTTCCCATAAACACCAGATATTTCTCCAGCTGCTCTAGTACCACTCCCAATGTGTCTCCACAGCCATCAGGTTATGATAGGAGTTGTAGTTGCACCAGAACTGTAGAGCCATGTTAACCACCACCAGATGGCAGACGGCACAAGTGTACGGCGTAACGGGGGCATTACCATAAATCTCACATGAGGGCGGCGAGGCGCAGGTAGAGGGCGGCTCCGCACCACGCAGCAGACTTCACCTAATCCCAGCTGCTTCTGGTTAATACTTCATTATATGAGGAAGAAAAAAAAAAAAAAAAAAACATTCCCCGGACACCGGAGCCGAAGTGACAACAAGCGACGAGACGGACGCGACACAGGAGCCACCAGAGCCGGGAGCGGATTAACCCCTCAGGGCACAGGACACTTTTCCGTTATTTTCACCTCGGCTTTTTAATGACTAACATTATTTTGCACTGGCCAAACTGGGTGGAGCCGGCGGCCGTGTGGGGATTTATATGCTTATTTTTAAAACTTCTGCCCAATAAGGCGCTGAACCTGCCCTATGGAGCTCGGGCCCGTCCTTCTGGGGAACAAGAGGACCCTTTTATCAGATAAGACCGAGCACTTTTTATTCCACTATTGTAATTAAAAAGAATTTTTGAAAAAAAAATGCTATTTTACTGTTACTGGTGAAATTGACACCGCAAGCCCCGGGATGAGCAGTGGCACACGCACACAGTGCAGGACCCCGCATGGCCGGCCGGGCACACACAGTGCAGGAGCCCGGATGGCGGTCGCACACACACACACAGTGCAGGACCCCGCATGGCCGGGCACACACACACACAGTGCAGGACCCCGGATGGTCGCACACACACACACACAGTGCAGGACCCCGCATGGCCGGCCACACACACACACACACACACAGTGCAGGACCCCGCATGGCCGGCCGGGCGCACACAGTGCAGGAGCCCGCATGGCCGGGCGCGCACAGTGCAGGAGCCCGGATGGCCGGGCGGGCGCACACACACAGTGCAGGAGCCCGCATGGCCGGGCGGGCGCACACACACAGTGCAGGAGCCCGCATGGCCGGGCAGACACACACACACAGTGCAGGAGCCCGCATGGCCGGGCGGGCGCACACACAGTGCAGGACCCCGCATGGCCGGGCGGGCGCGCACACACACACACACACACAGTGCAGGACCCCGCATGGCCGGGCGCACACACACACAGACAGACACACACACAGTGCAGGACCCCGCATGGCCGGGCGCACACACACACAGACAGACACACACACAGTGCAGGACCCCGCATGGCCGGACAGACACAGACAGACAGACAGACACACACACAGTGCAGGACCCCGCATGGCCGGACAGACACAGACAGACAGACAGACACACACACTGCAGGACCCCGCATGGACGCACGGACAGACAGACAGACAGACACACACTGCAGGACCCCGCATGGACGGACGGACAGACAGACAGACATACACACACTGCAGGACCCCGCATGGCCGGACAGACACAGACAGACAGACAGACACACACTGCAGGACCCCGCATGGACGGACTGACAGACACAGACAGACAGACACACACTGCAGGACCCCGCATGGACGGACGGACAGACACAGACAGACAGACAGACACACACTGCAGGACCCCGCATGGACGGACGGACAGACAGACAGACAGACACACACTGCAGGACCCCGCATGGACGGACGGACAGACAGACAGACAGACACACACTGCAGGACCCCGCATGGACGGACGGACAGACAGACAGACAGACACACACTGCAGGACCCCGCATGGACGGACGGACAGACAGACAGACAGACAGACAGACAGACACACACTGCAGGACCCCGCATGGACGGACGGACAGACAGACAGACAGACAGACAGACAGACAGACAGACAGACAGACAGACACACACACACACTGCAGGACCCCGCATGGACAGACAGACAGACAGACAGACAGACACACACTGCAGGACCCCGCATGGACAGACAGACAGACAGACAGACGGACAGACAGACAGACAGACAGACAGACAGACACACATTGCAGGACCCCGCATGGACAGACAGACAGACAGACAGACACACACTGCAGGACCCCGCATGGACAGACAGACAGACAGACACACACTGCAGGACCCCGCATGGACAGACAGACAGACAGACACACACTGCAGTACCCCGCATGGACAGACAGACAGACAGACTGACTGACGGACGGACAGACAGACAGACAGACAGACACACACTGCAGGACCCCGCATGGACGGACAGACAGACAGACACACACTGCAGGACCCCGCATGGACGGACAGACAGACACACAGCGAGACCCCGAATCGACAGACAGACAGACAGACACACACTGCAGGACCCCGCATGGACAGACAGACAGACAGACACACACTGCAGGACCCCGCATGGACGGACAGACAGACAGACACACACTGCAGGACCCCGCATGGACAGACAGACAGACAGACACACACTGCAGGACCCCGCATGGACAGACAGACAGACAGACACACACTGCAGGACCCCGCATGGACAGACAGACAGACAGACACACACTGCAGGACCCCGCATGGACAGACAGACAGACAGACACACACTGCAGGACCCCGCAAGGACAGACAGACATACAGACACACTGCAGGACCCCGCATGGACAGACAGACAGACAGACACACACTGCAGGACCCCGCATGGACAGACAGACAGACAGACACACACGTGCAGGACCCCGCATGGACAGACAGACAGACAGACACACACTGCAGGACCCCGCATGGACAGACAGACAGACAGACACACACTGCAGGACCCCGCATGGACAGACAGACAGACACACACTGCAGGACCCCGCATGGACAGACAGACAGACAGACACACACACACACACACACAGTGCAGGACCCCGCATGGCCGGGCGCGCGCACACACACACAGTGCAGGAGCCCGGATGGCCGGCCGCACACACAGTGCAGGAGCCCGGATGGCCGGCCGCGCACACACACACACAGTGCAGGACCCCGGATGGCCGGGCGCACACACACACAGTGCAGGAGCCCGGATGGCCGGCCGCACACACACAGTGCAGGAGCCCGGATGGCCGGCCGCACACACACAGTGCAGGAGCCCGGATGGCCGGCCGCACACACACAGTGCAGGAGCCCGGATGGCCAGCCGCACACACACAGTGCAGGAGCCCGGATGGCCGGCCGCACACACACAGTGCAGGAGCCCGGATGGCCGGCCGCACACACAGTGCAGGAGCCCGGATGGCCGGCCGCACACACACACAGTGCAGGAGCCCGGATGGCCGGGCGCACACACACACAGTGCAGGAGCCCGGATGGTCGCACACACACACAGTGCAGGAGCCCGGATGGCCGCACGCGCACACAGTGCAGGAGCCCGGATGGCCGCACGCGCACACCGTGCAGGAGCCCGGATGGCCGCACTCGCACACAGTGCAGGAGCCCGGAGGGCCGCACGCGCACACAGTGCAGGAGCCCGGATGGCCGGCCGCACACACACACTATAATGCCCCAGATTGCTGCCAGCACACACCAAAGTATAGCAAGATGGCAGACGTGGGGCTGGGTATTATACAACCTTTAAGGTCATCTTGGCCCTTAGATGGCGACCATAATACTGAAGTGACCCTTGGTGGAAACGAGTTTGACCTCTCTGATTTACGGGGTTAAAATCCAGCAGCAGCCCCAAGGAGCCGACCCAATCACATTAGGGAATAACTAGTTGTGCAATTGGCTCCTGAATGATGAACGGCTGAAGTTTGGTGCCTGAGCTTTCCCGATGTCGGAGGGGGTTGGGGGAGCTTTTCACCATCACATGGAAGCGATTATACTCAGAGTAATCGTGCTCCTACATTCCCAGCACCAAGGTGGTTACCCCCCGCCCCCCACATTCCTGCAGAGCCCGATGATGTAGGTGGGAGCAAGTACGCACGCGCGCAGAAACCGCTGTATAGACCCGAAAACCAAAAAATCAGAATAAAAGTAATCGCTTTCTACTCCAGTCCCAACCAAAGCTGCATTCACAGTTCTGATAGTGGCTACATGTCAGCTACATTTCCCAGAGGACGATCCCTGCAGACTAAGTCCGGGTTCACGCAATGTTGACGCAGGGACGAAACTATAAAGCCTGGGTCGGAAACAGACACCAATGGGGCCCGACGGACCCGGCCGTCTACAAGGAGCTTGTCGGAATTTCGGTGTCCGTCGTTTTGACGGAACTTGTGACCAAGGCTCTGAACGGAACCTCCAGACGCAATGGAAACATTGTAGCTCCTCCGGGTTCGGACCGACTCCTGGTTCCGGCTTACAAACACTGCTGTGGATACAATGTGAACTCGGCCCAAGGGCACGGTCGCAGAGTATTTCCGGCGGGCACCTTTGCTCGGCGAAAAGTGCGTTCGTTTACTCCTTGAAATGACGCACTTGCAAGCACATAATTTCAATGAGAAAATGGCGCGCGCTGGCCCGGTGCAGATTTCTACCTTCTTCATGTTTGGATTTGTCGGCGCGTAAACAGAGCAAAGACCTCAATCCTTTTACTCCGCTGAAAGATCCGCTTCTGAAATCATTGTAGTCTGCACGACGATGAGGATTTTACATTGCCCTCAATGAGTGCTGGACGTGAACATGGTTTAAAGCGGATTTTGGCGCGCACTTCTGCAAAAATTACAGACCAAAATACGCCGTGTGAACTGATGCTAAAGCTATGGCCGCACGGCAGCTGTAAATTGTAGAAACCCATGCAGTGTAGACTACTGGCCGAATTTTCTATTGTCGTCTACAGGGAGGGTTGAGGGATGGTTGACCATTTGGTTTTCAAATCCCCCCCCCCCCCCAAAAAAAAAAAAAAGTCCGAATATCCGACCGTAACCCCTTCCTGTGTGGACGGACCCCAAGAGCACAACCACAGAAAAATCTTCAGGCAGGATGTGCGCTGAAGTCATTGCTTTACCACCGCAGGTGTCCAGCAGGTCTGGCTGCTGATCCGCCTCATAGCCCTTCTCTGCATCTAGACACCCGACCGGATTCCGCACCTAAGAAGCGACGGGTCTTTTTTTCCCTCCCCATGTGTCTTGCAGATTTCAAACTGATGTCTGATTTGATGAAGACAACAGATCCAGATCCGATGAGGTTTTCACCTGGACGTGGAATAGAACACTTTACGTGAACAAGGTCTTGGGTCCGGTTCACATTGTCATCGGAGGTGGAACCAGGTCTACTTTGCAATAGACACCAAAGGCGTCCAGCAAACCCAGTGAACTATAATGGGGACCATTGTGGTGATCATTGCTTTACCGTAAGAAACAGTGCACTGTGCCGCGGTATTATTTTCCCATCACTCCTGACAGAACCAGTGTGAGCCCGGCCTTACTGTATGGACGGAGGACATCGCTTATGGGTTTGCAGGGACGATCACTCGTGTAAAGCTCCTTCTATAAGGCTCGGTTCACACCAGACATCTGCAGACTCGTGCTGCGGCGTTGGCGGGTGCACCGGAGCAGGGCCTACCCGCGGCAGCACCGTGTATTCCTACCAACCCGTGTAAAGCCTACACTTCCCGGCACGCAAAACCCAAAGCGGAGGTGACACAGCAAGAGGTGGACTCGACCGGCTGCAGAATTGTGAATGCAGCTCTGGAGGCGAGTGGAGAATAAACATGACAGCACTGAGTATACAGAGGAGCGGCCGCGGTGTACTCCTGTCAGTCACCGGGGGAGGGGGCAGGGCCGGGCGAGTTCTCACCTGATCCAGATATTTGCTTCACACCTTTCTCATCCTGAACAAGGCCAAAAGGACAAGATTGGGGGGGTTTGAGGATTCCCCTCTGTGTAAACTGTGGTACAGACTCACATGCTGTGAGCATAGGGGTCCGGGAATGTCACATGAGGACTGTGTGTGTGGGGGGGATATCACATAGGGATCTGGGGACAGTGTATGCGTGGGGGAAGGGGGTTAATACCAAATATCACATAGGGGCCCAGGAATGTCACATGGGGACGGTGTGTGGGGGGCATAGCACATAGGGGCCCATGGTCACATGGGAACACTGCTTGTTGTTGTGTGTGTGGGGGGGTGGGGTGAAATATTATACCAAATATCACATCGTGGTCCAGGGTCATTGGGGGACTGTATGTGTGTGTGGGGGAGGGGGTATACCAAATCTCACATAGGAGTCTGGGGTCACATGGTGACGGTGTGTGTGGGGGGAGGGGGTATACCAAATATCACATAGGAGTCTGGGGTCACATGGTGACGGGGTGTGTGTGTGTGTGGGGGGGGTGGGGGGTTATCAAATATCATATAGGGTCTCATAAGAACTGTAGGTGTGTTGGGGGGGGGGGTGTTACCAAATATCACAAAGATGTCTGTGGTCACATGACTGTAGGTGTGTATATGGGGGTGGGAGGGGGACCATATATCACACAGGGGAGGCACAGTGCGGCTCCGGGGCTGCTCACTTCCAGCAAAACCTGACAGGGACAGAGGTCGGAGCGACACCCGCAGGGTGATGGGGTCTATGGCTCAAACTACTGTATACACCGGCCCTCTGGTAAACGCAGTGTGCTGTAGATTCACTGACACAGCAGAGTGGAGCGTGTTACTTGGCGATATTGAGTTTACATAGGACTGCTGCTCACACTGCACAAGGGTCGTTCTATCAAGCCCTCCCGGCACAGGGATGATGAATTCCAGGCCCCCTGGACGCAGCAGAGGGGCGCACGGCCGCAGACTGATCCTGGTCATCAATGGGTGAATCGTGGAGTTTTCCAGGAACGATTTGGATGGAGATCCCCGGATATCGGTGCAGAGCCCGACCCGCGCAGCCGCACAGTTTATAGACTGTTCCCATTCACTGACAGCAAACAGAAATCCCGAAAACAGTGAGGAACCGATATGAGAAACTTGCAGAACTTTTCATGGAGCTTTTAACTTCTGCAAAACCAGAACTGGTAGATGACCTCCCAAAATGTGCAGGTGCCCCCCAGTGAGCAGAGCATGCCTGACCCCCTCATATCTAGTGTTAGGGTGCAGGAACCCCCAGTGATCAGAGCATGTCTGACCCCCTCATATATAGTGTTAGGGTGCAGGAACCCCCAGTGATCAGAGCATGTCTGACCCCCTCATACATAGTGTTAGGGTGCAGGAACCCCCAGTGATCAGAGCATGTCCCTCTCAGGATGCGGCCCCCTCTGATATATGAAGCAAAGTGCTGTGCCCCTCATACCCCAGTGAGCAGAGCATGTCCCCCAGACATTAGTGAGTGCAGTACCCCTCGATGAGCAGAGCGGACTCCTCATACACAATGTCAGGTCCAGCGCCCCTTTCCCCAGTGAGCAGAGCATGTCCGCCAGATCTGAGACCCTTGGATATAAGAAATGGGGTTAAGCACCCCTTATAGTCCAGTGAACAAAGCCCCCTTACCTGGGCCTCACCACTCATATGGAAGTGTTTGGGTGCAGCACCCTGTCCCCCCAGTGATCAGGGCATGATCGCCCCAGGATTTGACCCCCTCAGACATAAGTGTGTGCAGTACCCCCCAGTGAGCAGAGCATGTCTCCCAGACCTGACCCCCTCATAGATAGTGTTATGGTGCAGCACCCCTTCCTCCCAGTGAGCAGAGCATTCGTGTCCCTCTCATACATAGTTTTAGGGTTCAGTACCCTCCCCCCCGTGATCAGAGCATGTCCCCTGGATCTCACCCCTCATACACAGTGTTGGGTTCAGTACCATCCCCCGAGTGATCAGAGCATGTCCCCTGGACCTGATCCCCTCATACAGTGTTGGGTTCAGTACCCTCCCCCCAGTGAGCAGGGCATGCCTGTCCCTCTCATACATAATGTTAGGTTGCAGGACCCCCCAGTGATCAGAGCATGTCCCAAGGATCTCAACCCTCATACACAGTGTTGGGTTCAGCGCCCCTTCTCCCCAGTAATCAGAGCATGATCGGACCCCTCATACACAGTGTTGGGTGCAGCGCCCCTTCCCGCCCAGTGATCAGAGCATGTCCCCTGGCTCAAACCCCTCATACCCTGTTGGGTGCAGCGCCCCTTCCCCGAGTGATCAGAGCATGTCCCCTGGATCTCAACCCTCATACACAGTGTTGGGTTCAGTACCCTCCCCCCAGTAATCAGTGCATGTCCCCTGGATCTCACCCCTCATACATAGTGTTGGGTTCAGTAGCCTCCCCCCAGTGAACAGGGCATGCCTGTCCCTCTCATACATAATGTTAGGGTGCAGAACCCCCCAGTGATCAGCGCATGCTCCCCCGGTACCTGGCCTCCTGCTCCCCCCCCAGTAATCAGGGCATGTCCCCCGGTACCTGGCCATCCTGTCATCCCCCCCAGTAATCAGGGCATGCTCCCCCGGTACCTGGCCTCCGGCTCCCCCCAGTAATCAGGGCATGCTCCCCCGTACCTGGCCTCCTGCTCCCCCCCAGTGATCAGCGCATGCTCCCCCGGTACCTGGCCTCCTGCTCCCCCCCAGGAATCAGCGCATGCTCCCCCGGTACCTGGCCTCCTGCTCCCCCCCAGTAATCAGCGCATGCTCCCCCGGTACCTGGCCTCCTGCTCCCCCCAGTGATCAGCGCATGCTCCCCCGGTACCTGGCCTCCTGCTCCCCCCATTGATCTGAGCTTGCTCCCACGGTACCTGGCCTCCTGCTCCCCCCAGTAATCAGCGCATGCTCCCCCGGTACCTGGCCTCCTGCTCCCCCCCCAGTAATCAGCGCATGCTCCCCCGGTACCTGGCCTCCTGCTCCCCCCAGTAATCAGCGCATGCTCCCCCGGTACCTGGCCTCCTGCTCCCCCCAGTGATCAGCGCATGCTCCCCCGTACCTGGCCTCCTGCTCCCCCCAGTGATCAGGCATGCTCCCCCGTACCTGGCCTCCTGCGCCCCCCAGTAAGCAGCGCATGCTCCCCCGGTACCTGGCCTCCTGCTCCCCCCAGTGATCAGAGCATGCTCCCCCGGTACCTGGCCTCCTGCTCCCCCCAGTGATCAGAGCATGCTCCCCCGGTACCTGGCCTCCTGCTCCCCCCAGTGATCAGCGCATGCTCCCCCGGTACCTGGCCTCCTGCTGCCCCCAGTGATCAGCGCATGCTCCCCCGGTACCTGGCCTCCTGCTCCCCCCAGTGATCAGCGCATGCTCCCCCGGTACCTGGCCTCCTGCTCCCCCCCAGTAAAAAGCGCATGCTCCCCCGGGGCCCCGGCCCCTGCTCCCCCCCAAGGGTTTAGCGCATTTCTCCCCCGGGACCTGGGCCCCCGCTCCCCCCAGTGATCAGCGCATGCTCCCCCCGGTTTCCTGGCCTCCTGCTCCCCCCCCTTTAAACAGCGCATGCTCCCCCCCGGGACCTGGGCCCCCTCTCCCCCCAGGATCCCCGCATGTCCCCCCGGGACCTGGCCCCCTGCTCACCCCAGTTTATCACGAAAGCTCCCCCGGTTTTTGCCCCCTGCTCCCCCCATTTAACAGCGCATGCTCCCCCCGGTTACCCGGCCTCCTGCACCCCCCGTTAAATCAGCGCATCCTCCCCCGGGGACCTGGGCCCCCTGCTCCCCCCCAAATTAAAACAGCGCATCCCCCCGGTACCTGGCCTCCCGCTCCCCCAGTATCAGCCATGCTCCCCCGGTAAAATGGCCTCCGGTCCCCCCAGTATTTAGAGCTGCTCCCCCGGGTACCCTGGCCCCCTGTCCCCCCGTGATCAGCGCATGTCCCCCCGGGAACCTGGCCTTTCCGGGTTTCCCCCCAGTGATTAGAGCACCCCCGGGACCTTTGGCCCCCCTGGGTCCCCCCAGTGATCAGGCAATCCCCCCCGGTAACCCCCGGCCTTTCCCGCTCCCCCCCAGTTTAAACAGCCCCCAAAAATCCCCCGGTTTCCCGGGCCCCCTGCTCCCCCCCAGTAATCACGCCAAAGCTCCCCCGGTACCGGCCCCCCTGCTCCCCCCATGATAGCGCCGCTCCCACCCGGGACCTGGGGGCCCCCTTGCCCCCCAGTGATCCGGGAAGGGCCCCCCCCGGGACCTGGCCTCCTTCTCCCCCCCTGATCAAAGGGGAAAGCTCCCCCCGGGACCTGGCCCCTTCCCCCCTCCCCCCCGTGATAAACGCATGCTCCCCCCCCGGGACCCGGCCTCCCCCTCCGGGGGCCCCCGGGTTTCTGCCGTTCCCTTTACGCTGCCCCAGCGGTGGCGGTTTGGGGGCAGGGGCCGGAGCTCCGGGCGCCGCCGCCGGGCAGTTTTTTCCCGGGTTTTTGGGGTTTAGCATTCCCAGCTCCGGAGGGGCCGAGAACCCAAAACGCTCGAAGGTGAGGGCCCTCCCCTCGGGGGGCGGGCCACCCGCCGCAGGCCCCAGCAGCACCCCCCCGGGGGGAGGGTGTCCCGGCCCCCCCCCCCGCCAGCGGCTTTTCGGGTCTCCTGCACGTGCACGTAGCCGCGGCGCTCGTCGTCCAGGATGTCGGAAAAGGGGTTTCGCAGGCTGCGGAAAGGGAAGGGGGGGGGGGGCCCCCGGGGGCCCCCCCCCGAGCCCAAACCCCGGACCCTCCATCAGCCCCCGGGGCCCGGCCCAAAAGTGCGGGGACCCCCGGGCCCCGCCGGCCAACCCGGAAGCCCCGCCCGCCCCGCGCTCATTTGGGCAGGGGCCCCACCTCGGGTCCCCCGTCATTGGGCGGGAAACACCTCAGCCCCCGCGCGATTTTGGGCAGGAGCGCAGAACGTTCAGTTTGATTTTAAGAAAAAAAAAAAAAGTTTCCCCCCCGAAACCCAGCACATAGAGAGTAACCAAAACCCCCCAAAAAGCCCAGCACCCTAAGAGTACAGCGCCGAGAGCCGAGCACATAAGTTCCCGCGCAGAGAACCCAGCACTTTTGAGGGGTACAGCGCCAGAGAGGGGAGCAATAGGGGAGGCCAGCGCCGGGGACCGAGCCCCCATAGAGAAAACGCGCCGAGAGCCCCAGCACAAGAGAGTACAAAGCGGAGACCCAGCACATGGGGAGTACAGGGGCCGAGGCCCCAGCAATAGGAGTACAAACCCGAGAGCCGAGCCAAAAGAGAGTACAGCGCCCAGAACCCCGGCACCTAGAGTACAGCGCCGAGAACCAGCAAAAAATTGAGATAAGCGCCGAGGCCCGGCACATTGGAGTACAGCGCCGAGAGGGGAGCAAATAAGAGTACAAACCCCCGAGAGCCGGGCAAATAGAAGACAGCCCCCGAGAGAGGAGCACATAGAGAGGGACAAACGGGCCCAGAGCCCCCAGCACATAGAGAGTTTCAGCGCCAGGGGAGGGAGCACATAAGAGTAAGCGCCGAGAAGCCGCAACAAAAGAGAGTACAGCCCCCAGAGAAAGGAGCCCCATAGAGAGTACAGCGGCCCCCAGGGGAACCGAGCCCCATTGAGAGTTAAGCGCCCGAGAGCCCCAGCCCCCCTAGAGAGGGGACAGGGGCCGAGAAAACCCAGCACATAGAGAGTACAGCCCCGAGAGCCGAGCACTTTTGAGAGTACCCGCGCCGGAACCCGGGGGCACAAAAGAGAGTCCCCCAAACGCCAGGAAGCCCCCAAACAAATAGAGAGAACAGCGCCCAGAAAACCGGGGCACATAGAAGTACAGGGGCCCAGAACCGAGACATAAAAGGTACAGCGCCGGGGGAAAAACCCAAACACATAGAGAGTAAAGCAGCCCCCCCCAGAGGGCCCAGCCAAAATTTGAGGGTACCAAAAGCCGAGAGCCCAGCACATAGAGGGGTTTCCAAACGCCGAAAAGCCGAGACATAGAGAGTACAGCAAACCGGAAAAGAAAAACCCAGCAAATAGAGAGGGACGCCCCGAGAGCCGAGCAAAATAGAGAGTACAGCGGCCCAGAACCGATCCAAAATAGAGAGTAAAAGCGGCCCGAGAACCCAGCACATAGAGGGGTTTCAGCGCCCGGGAAACCAGCACATAGAGAGTCAGGGGCCGAGAGAGGAGCAAAATTTAAGGGGTACAGCGCCGAGAGCCCAGAAAATTTGGGGGAGGGACAGCGCCGAGAACCCCAGCACATAGAAAAGTACAGCGCCCCAGAAGGGGCACATAAGAGTACAGCGCCGAGAGCCCCAGCACATAGAGGTACAGGCCGGCCGAGAGAGGAGCACATAAAAAGTGGGAGCGCCCAGAGAGGAGCACCCTAGAGAGTACAAAAGGCCCAGAGAGGGAAAAAAGAGAGACCGCGCCGAGAACCCCAGCACATAGAGAGGGACCCGCGCCCAGAGAAAGGGGCACCCTAGGAGTTAAAAGCGCCGGAACCGAGCACATAGAGAGGGACAGCGCTGAGAGCCAGGGACATAAGAGTACAAACGCCGAGAGGGGCCCAGCACATAAAAGTAGGTAAAAGCCCCCCGAGAGGGGCACATTAAAAAGTGCAGCGCCGGAAAAGGAGCACCAAAAGAGAAATACAAACCCGAGGGGGGAAACCGAGCCACATAAAGAGTGCAGCCCGAGAAAACCGAGCACATAGGGGATTTCAAACGCGAGCACCAAAAAGAGTACAGCGCCGAGAACCGAGCACATAGAGAGTACAGCGCGAGAAATGACACCCTAGGAGTACCCGCGCCCCCAAGCCGAGCACATAGGAGTACAGCGCCGGGGGAGCCGGGGCACCTAGAAAAGTTTCAGCGGCCCGGGGGAGCCCAGGGAAACCCAAGGGGTACGCACCGAGAACCGGGGCACATAAGAGTAAAAGCGCCGAGCACATAGAGAGTACAGCGGCGAGAGCCGAGCACCCTAGAGATACAGCGCCCCAGAAGAGCACATAAGAGTAAAAAGCGCCGAGGAGCCGAGCAATAGAGGATTTCAAACCCGGGGAGCCGGCACATAGAGAGTATAGCGCCAGAAAACCCAGCACATTGAGGGAAAAGCGGGGGCCCAGAACCAGCACATAGGAAATACAGCGGGCCCAGAGCCCAGACATAGAGATTTCAAACGCCGAGAAACCGGGGCGGGATAGAATTTCCGGGACCGGACACATGAGGGGTAAAAAAGCCCCGGGAAACCGGCACAAAGAAAAGTCCGCGCCGAGAACCGAGGGACATAGAGAGTACAGGGGCCGGGGAACCCCAGCACATAGAGGTTTCAGCGCCGGGGCACTTTTGAGAAATACAGCCCCCCGAAGCCGAGCACATAGAGGTTTCAAACGGGCCCAAAAGACGGGACTAGGAAATACACGCCGAGAGCCGGCACATAGGAGACACAGCCCCCGAGAGCCCGGGACTATAAAAAGAGTTTAGCGCAGAAACCGAGCACATAAGAGTACCGCCCAAACCCAGCACATAGAGAGTACAAACGCCGAGGCCGGCACATGAGAGTACGCGCCCCAGAACCGAGCGCATAGAGATAAAAGCACCCGGGACATAGAGAGTAAGCCCCCAAACCCAGCACTAGGAAATACAGCGCCCAGACCCAGCACATAGAGAGTACAGCGCCGGAGCCCAAAACATAGAGGGGTAAAAGCGCCCAGAACCGAGCAAATAGAGAGTACCGCCCCGGGAAAACCCAGAAATAGAAAGTTTCAGCCCCGAGAGCCCCGGGACATGAGAGTACAGCGCCGAGACCCGAGCACATAGAGGGGACAGCGCGGAGAACCGAGCACATAGAGAGTACAAACGCCGAGACCGAAACATAAGAGTTTCAGCCCCCGAGAGGGCCCACAAAATAGAGAGTAAAAGCGCCGAGGGCCGGGGCACATAGAAATGTACAGCCCCCGGGGAACCAAGCACTTTAAAAGTTTCAGCGCCCCCCGAAACCGAGCCCCATAGAGAGACAAAACGCCCAGAACCAGCACCCTAGAGAGAAAACCCCCCCCCCCCCCCCCCCCCCCCCCCCGGCCCCCCTGCCCCCCCCCCCCAAGAACCCCCCCCCCCCCCCCCGGGCCAAAAGAAGAGGGACAGCGCCGAGCACATAGAGAGTACAGCGCCGAGAACCCAGAAAATAGAAGTAAAAATCGCCGAGACCCTTTGAAGTACAGGCCCAGAACCCCGGGACATGAGAGTACAGCGCCCCAGAACCAGCACATAGAGATTAAAAAGCCCCCGAGCACATAGAGGTAAAGCGCCCCAAAAAAACCGGGGCAATAGGGGAGTACAGGGGCCCGGGAGAATTCCGAACACTTTGAGAGTAGGGGCGCCCAGAGGAAAGGGGCACATAGGGGAGTTCAAAAGGCCGAGAGCCCCAGCACATAGAGAGTTTAACGCAGAGAAAAAAAACCGAGCACATAGAAGTAAAAGCCCCCGAGAGGGCCCAGCCAAAATAGAGAGTACCCGCGGAGAGCCGGGGCACATAGAGAGTACAGCGCCGAGAGGGCCCCAGGAAAATAGATAGTAACAGCGCCGGGGAACCGACACAAAAAAGAAAAGTACAGCGCCCGGGGACCGGGGGCAAAATAGAGGGGTACAGCGCCCAGAAACCGAGGGAATAGAGAGTACAGCGCCGAGAGCCGTGTACATTGGAAAATTTTGCGCCGAGAGCCCAGCACATAGAGAGTCACCCGAGAAGGGGCACTAGAGAGTTAAAAGCGCCGAGAGCCGGAGCCCCATAGAGAGTTTCAAACGCCGAGAACCGAGGGACATAGGATTTCCGCGCCGAGAAAACCCAGCACATAGAAGTAAAAGGCCCCAAACAGGAGCAATTGAGATTACAAACGCCCAGAGGCCCGCCAATAGAGATACAGCGCCGGGGAGGCCCCAGCACATAGAGAGTAAAGCGCCGAGAACCGAGCACATAGAGGGGTAAGCGGGCCGGGGAACCGAGCAAAATAGAGAGTACAGCGCCCAGAACCCAGCCCATTTTGAGAGTACGCGCCGAGAGCCCAGCACTTTGAGAGTCGCGCCCCAGAGAGGAGCACATAGAGAGTACAGCGCCGAGAACCGAGCACATAGAGAGTACAGCGCCGAGAACCGGGCACATAGAGAGTACAGCGCCGAAAAACCGAAACACATAAGGTGAACAACGCCCAGAGCCGAGGCCCCATAGAGGTAACAGCCCCCGAGAGGGAGCACATTTGAGAGTACACCGCAGGGAAACCCCCCAGCCCCATAAGAGTTTCACGCCGGGGAACCGAGGGACATAGAGAGTGCAAGTTGCCGAGGCCGGCAATAGAGAGTACAGGCCGGAGGAGGAGCAAAAGAGAGTACAGCGCCGAGAACCGAGCACATAGAGAGTACCATGGCCGCCCAAACGCGGGCAAAAATAAAAGTTACAGCGCCCAGAACCCAGCACATAGAGAGGTTTCAAGGCTGAGAAAAAGAGCACAAAGAGAACAGCCCCCGAAAAACCGACACATAGGAGGGACAGCCCGGAACCCCCCAATAGAGAGTCAACCCCCCGAGACCCCAGCACATAGAGGGGTAAAAGCGCCGAGAGAGGACAAATAGGGAGTACACGCCCCAAACCCACACATAGAGAGTTTCAACCCCGAGAGAGGAGACATAAAAGTTAAAAGGGGGCCGGGGAAAACCCAAGGGACCCTAGAGAAATACAGCCCCCGGAAACCGAGCACTAGAGAGTTTAAAAGCGCCCAGGGAACCCGAGCAAAAATTTTGAGAGGGGACAGCGCCGAGAGCCGAGCCCATAGAGAGTACAGCGCCCCGAGAGGGCCCAGAAAAATAGAGAGTACAGGCCGAGGGAACCCTGCACATGAGAGAAAAGCGCCGGGGAAACCGAGCATATAGAGAGTACAGCGCCGAGAACCGAGCACATAGAGAGTACAGCCCCGAGAACCGAGCACATAAGAGCAACGCGCCCGGGGAACCCCGAGCAATAGAGAGTACAGGCCGAAGGGAAACGAGCCATAGGGGAGTACAGCGCTGAGAGGGCCCAGACATAAAAAGTACAGCGCCAGAGAGCCGGGGCACATGAGGTACAGGGGGAGAGCCAGCACCTAAGAGTACAGCGCCGGAGAGCCGGAGCACCTAGAGATACAAAAACCCCGCCGAGAAAAGGAGCACATAGAGAGTACAGCGCCGAGAACCGAGCACATAGAGAGTACAGCGCCGAGAGCCGAGCACATAGAGAGTACAGCGCCGAGAACCGAGCACATAGAGAGTACAGCGCCGAGAACCGAGCACATAGAGAGTACAGCGCCGAGAACCCCGGGACAAGGGGAGTACAGGGGCCCCAGAACCCGGCACATAGAGAGTACCGCGCCCAGAGAAACCCGCAACCTAGGAGTACAGCGCTGAGAACCGAGCACATAGAGAGTACAGCGCCGGGGAGAGGCGGGACATAGAGGTACCAAAAGGCCCAGAGCCCCAGCACTAGAAAAGTACAGCGCCGAGAGAGGAGCACATAGAGAGTACAGCGCCGAGAACCGAGCACAAGAGAGACAGCCCCCGGAGCCCGGAGCACATAGAGAGTAAAAGCGCCCCCAGAGCCCCAGCACATAGAGAGTACAGCGCCGAGACCCGAGCACATAGAGAGTACAGCGCCGAGAAACCCATCACCCTAGAGGTACAGGGGCCCGGGGGCCGAGCCCCATAGAAAAGTACAGCGCCGAGAACCCCAGCACCCTAAAAGAGTACAGGGGCCCAGAACCAAACACCTTTTGAGGTAAAAGCGCAGAGGGAAACCCAGCCCCATAGAGAGTACAGCGCCGAGAACCGAGCACATAGAGAGTACAGCGCCGAGAACCGAGCACATAGAGAGTACAGCGCCGAGAACCGAGCACATAGAGAGTACAGCGCCGAGAGCCGAGCACATAGAGAGTACAGCGCCGAGAGCCGAGCACATAGAGATTTCACGCCCCAGGGAACCCACACATAGAGAAATTTCAAACGCCCAGAACCGAGCACATGAGAGTACAGCGCCCCAGAGCGGCGCCCCCATAGAGAGTACAAACGCCCAGAGCCCAGCACATAATAGTACAGGAACCCAGCGAAAAGAGAGTACAGCGCCCGGGAAAAAAAAAGCGGGAATTTGAGAGTACAGCGCCCGGGAAAACCCGGCCATTTGAGGGGTACGCGCCGGAGAAACCCCAGCACAAAAGAGAGTACAAACGCCGAGGCCAAAGCAAAATAGAAGTACAGGGGGCCCCCAGAGCCCCAGCACATAGAGGTTTCAGCGCCGGGGGGGAGAGCCGAGCACATAGAGAGTACAGCGCCGAGAACCGAGCACATAGAGAGTACAGCGCCGAGAACCGAGCACATTGGGGAGTTTCAAAACGCCGAGAACCCGAAACCATTTGAGGGGGTAAAACGCCGGGGAAACCCAGGACATTGGAGTTTCAAAAGCCCAGAGACCCGCGCACATAGAGAGTACAGCGCCGAGAACCGAGCACAAGAAGTACACGCCGAGAAACCGAAACTAAGAGTTTCCAAACGCCCGAGGACAAAAGAAGGACGACAGCGCCGAGAGCTGCGCAAAATAGAGAATACTCGCCCCCGGGGAAACCGGGGCACATAGGAGAAACAGCGCCCCCGAGAGGAGCACATAGAGAGGACCCCGGCCCAGAGCCGGGGAAAAATAGAGAGTAAAAGCCCCCCAGAACCGAGCACATTGAGAGTACAGCGCCCAGGCCGAGCACAAAAGAGGGGTAAAAGCGCCCAGCACAATTTGAGGGGGTACAGCACCCAGAAAAACCCATCAAATAGAATTACAGGTCGAAAAACCGAGCACATAGAAGTACAGCGCCCAGGGAACCCAGCAATTTTGAGAGTACAGCGCCGGAGCCAGCAAATAGAGATTACAGCGCCGAGGAAAACCCAACACATAAACTAAACGGGCCCAGAGAGACGCACATTTTGAAAATACAGCGCCGAAAAGCCGGCCCATAGAGATAAAAGCGCCCGGGGAACCAAGAAAATGAGAGTACCGCCGGAACCCCCGGCCATAGAGATTTAAAACGCCCAAAAAACCCCGGGAAAATAGAGAAATACAGCGCGAGAAAAAAAGCAAATTTGAGGGAAAAAAGCGTGAGAACCAAAACACATAGAGGTACAGCGCTGGAAACCGAGCACATAGAGAGTTTCAGCGCCCAAACCACCCTAAAGAAACAGCGCCGAGAACTGAGCACATAGAGAGTACAGCGCCGGAACCGGCACATAGGGGAGGGACCAAAACGCCGAAACCCCAGCACATAGAGATACAGCGCCGAGAACCGAAACACTAGAGAGTACAAAACGCCGAGAACCCGAGGGACATAGAGAGTAACCCGCGCCCGGAGCCGAGCACCCTTTGGAGTACAGCCCCCCCAAACCAAACACATAGAAGTACAGTGCCGAAAAAAAAAACCCCAGCACATTGAGAGTAACCCGCGCTGAGAAAACCCAGCACATAGAGAGTACAGCGCCCAGAACCCGGGACCCTAGGGAGTACAGCCCGAGCACAAAAGAGATTTCAGCCCCGGGGAAAAAGAGCACATTGAGAAATACAGCGCCGAACCGAGCAAATAGAGAGGGACAGCGCCGGTGCCGAGCAATTTAAAAGTACAGCCCCGAGAACCGAGCACATAGGGGGAGTCAGCGCCAGAGGGCCCCCACACATAAGGGGGGTACCCGCGCCCCAAACCGAGCACTTTGGGGAGTACAAGCTTTCCCAGAACTGAGCACATTTGGGTACAGCGGGCCCAAAACCCAAACACATAGAAGGGGACCCCCGCCGGAACCCCCAGCCACATAGGGGGAGTAAAACGCCGGGGAACCGAGCACAAGAGAGTTTTCAGCGCCGGGGAGTCCGGGGCACATAGAGGTACAGCGCCGAAAACCGAAAACCCCTTGAAAAGTTTCAAACGCCGAGAGAGGACACATAGAGAGTACAGGGCCCCAGAACCAAAAACACATTTGAGAGTACCCCGCGCCGAAACCCCGGGACATAGAGAGTACCCGCCCCCCGAGAGAACGCACATAGAGGTACAGCCCCGGGGAAAACCCGGGACATAGAGGTACAGCGCCCGAAAACCGGCCCCATTTGAGAGTACAAACGGCCCAGAAAACCCAGCAATTGAGAGTACAGCGCTGAGAACCGAGCACATAGAGAGTACAAAACGCTGAAAAACCCGGGACATAGAGAGTACAGGGCGGCACATAAAAGTAAAGCGCCGGGGAACTGAGCACATAGGAGTTTCCCGCGCCGAGAACCGAGCACATAGAGAGTACAGCGCCGAGAGCCGAGAACAAAGAGAGTACAGCGCCGAGCCCCTAGAGAGTACAGCGCCGAGAAAATGAGCCCCAAAAAGAGAGTTTCAAACGCCCAGAACCCAAACACATAGAGAGACAAGGCCCCCCGAGGGGCCGGGGCAAAAGAGGTACAGCCCGGAAACCAAGCACATAGAAATACAAACGGAGAACCGAGCACATAGAGAGTACAGCTCCGAGAACTGAATCACCCTAGAAAAGGGACCCGCGCCGAGACCGAGCAATTGAGGGTTTAAACCCGAAAACCCGGGGCCACATAGAGAGTACAGCGCCGAGGCCGAGCACATAGAGAGTACAGCGCCGAGAACCGAGCACATAGAGAGTACAGCGCCGAGAACCCCAGGCCCCAAAAAGAGTACCCGCGCCGAGAGCCCCAGCACATAAAAGGGTCGCGCCAGAGAGGAGCACATAGAGAGTACAGCGCCGAGAGAGGAGCACATAGGGACAGGCCCGGGGAGGGGGCACATAGAGAGTAAAAAGCGCCCAAACCGGCCCCATAGAGAGTAAGCCCCCGAGAGCTGAGCACATAGAGAGTACAGCGCCGAGAGCCCGGGGCACATAAGGTAAAAGCCGGGCCGAGCACATAGAGAGTTCAGCGCCGAGGGGAGCCGAGCACCCCAAAAGGGGGTACAGCGCCGAGAGCCCCAGCAACATAGAGAGTAAAAGCGCCGAGGCCGACACATAAGAAATACACGCCGAGAAACCCGGGACATAGAGAAACAGCGCCCAGAGCCCGGCACATAGAGAGTTTCAAGGGGCCAAAAAACCGAGCAAAAAAGAGGTACAAACGCCGAGAGCCCACACATGAGAGTACAAACGCCGAGATCCGGCCCCCCCAGCACATTTGAGAGTAAAAGCCCCCGAGGGAACCGGGGCACATTAAAAGATACAGCGCCCAGAACCCCCAGCCATAGAAGTACAGCGCCGAAAAACCGAGCGCCCTTTGAGAGTAAAAGCGCCCAGAACCGAGCGCCCTAGAAGGGAAAGCGCCGGAAAAACCGAGAAAATTTGAGGTAAAAAGCCCGGACCGAGCACATAAAATTAAAACGCCGGGGAGCCGGGGCCCCAAAAGAGAGTACAGGCCGAGAACCCGAGCACATAGAGAGGTACGCGCCGGGGAGCCCAGCCAAAAGGGGAGGGACAGCGCCGAGAGCCCCAGCCAAAGAGGTTTCAGCGCCGAGAAAAAGCGCACCCTAGGGGAGAAAAGGGGCCGAAAACCGCGCACATAGAGAGTAAGCGGGCCCCAAACCGAGCAAAAAGAGAAAATACAGGCCGAGAAACCCCCAGCACCATAAAAGTCGCGCCGACAACCGCGCACATAGAGAGTTTCAGGGCCCGGGAACCCCAGCACATAGAGGGGTAAAGCGCTGAGAGCCCGAGCACATAGAGAGTTTCAGCGCCCCAGAAACCAAACCATAGAGGGTGCAGCGCCGGGGAAACCCGAGCAAAATAGAGATACAGCGCCGAGAACCGAGCACCAAAAGAAGTTTCGCCCGCCGAAAAACCGAGCACATAAGAGACAAAGGGGGGGGAGATATTTTTTGGTTTACGGGCCGGGGGCACAAAAAAAAGCGCCAAACCTGTCGCAGTGGTTTTGAAAGCGGGCCCAAAAGGGGGGGAAAAAATTGCAGTTAGTACGGTTGCTGGGCGCAGTATAATGCCGGCACGTTAAAATTTCTATGCCCCCCAACTGCCCCGGGCGAATTTTTCACCCGCGCCCAAACATTGGGCCCGAAGTTTGGGCCCCTATATTTGCGCATCACTTTATTTCCTTTTTGCAGGGTCTGAGAAAACGGCAAAATTTTTGGGAGGTTCTTAAACCCCAAAAATTTCAGTTTTATTTTAACCCCCTCCCCCTTTTGCCCAAAAGGGCCCCATTGCTAATATGACCCTGCCGAAAACCCACTTTTTATTTTTTTAAAAAATTTTTAGGAACCCCCAGGTAAATCCTACTGGGCAGGTTTAAAAACTTTTGGGGGGCCCCCCCACCTATTAAAAGGGCCTTTCCTGCGTCATTTCAGCCCCTTTTTTACTTAAAATCGGGACCCCTGACAGAGAGCACTGTCCTAATAGCCCCTCTTCCAAATAGCTTCCTGTTCTGATTTTGCCTCATTTACGAGATACAGCAGGTTATCTCTCTCATCTGTATTAAGATGGTTTCCTAGGTTACTGACCCTCTCTGTGCTGTAGCAGCTCTGCCATATGGACAGGATGGGGCTACCTGGACAGAGCACGGAGTGGTAGGAAACCATCTGTAACGGAGCAGGATAGATAACCTGCTATATCTTTAAAATGAAGCAAAATTCAAAATCAATTTGGTAATTCTGTGAAGCTAATCAGCGGGGTAGGAGCGCCCCTTTAGTGCAAGCACTTGTGACCCCCCTGCAGTGCGTTCCTCTAGTTCCAGGTGCTTGTCCAGGAGGAGTTACCTGAGGGGCCAGATGGATATTTTGGGAATACATGTTTTTTCCTACAGCTAATGAGTGAGATGAGACACCCCTATAAAAAAAATGAGTCCATCAATAATACTGATCATAGGGGGTCCGAGTCCCTCATCTGATTGGCGTCCAGGGGTCCGAGTTGCTCATCTGATTGGAGTCCAGGGGTCCATAGTCCCACATCTAAGTGGATTAGGGGGGTCCAGGGTCCCTCATCTGATTGGAGTCCAGGGGTTTGAGTCCCTTCATCTGATTGGAGTCAGGGGGGCCAGAGTCCCTCATCTGATGTAGTCGGGGATCCGAGTCCTCATCTGATTGGAGTCCGGGGTCCAGAGTCCCTCATCTGATGGGAGTCCGGGGGACCGAATGCCCCATCTGATGGGAGTCCGGGGGCCCGAATTCCACATCTGATTGGAGTCGGGGGGTCCGAGTCCCTCATCTGATTGCAGTCCGGGGGACCGAGTCCCTCATCTGATTGGAGTCCGGGGGTCCGAGTCCCTCATCTGATTGCAGTCCGGGGGTCCAGAGTCCCTCATCTGATTGGAGTCCGGGGGACCGAGTCCCTCATCTGATTGGAGTCCGGGGGTCCAGAGTCCCTCATCTGATGGGAGTCCGGGGGTCCGAATTCCTCATCTGATTGGAGTCGGGGGGTCCGAGTCCCTCATCGATTGGAGTCCTGGGGGTCCAGAGTCCCTCATCTGATTGGAGTCCGGGGGTCCGAGTCCCTCATCTGATTGGAGTCCGGGGGTCCGAGTCCCTCATCTGATTGGAGTCCGGGGGTCCAGAGTCCCTTATCTGATTGGAGTCCGGGGGTCCAGAGTCCCTCATCTGATTGGGGTCCGAGTTCCTCATCTGATTGGAGTCCGGGGGTCCAGAGTCCCTCATCTGATTGGAGTCCAGGGGTTCGAGTCCCTCATCTGATTGGAGTCCGGGGGTCCGAGTCCCTCATCTGATTGGAGTCCGGGGCTCCAGAGTCCCTCATCTGATTGGAATCCAGGGGTTTGAGTCCCTCCTCTGATTGGAGTCCGGGGCTCCAGAGTCCCTCATCTGATTGGCGTCCGGGGCTCCAGAGTCCCTCATCTGATTGGAGTCCGGGGGTCCAGAGTCCCTCATCTGATTGCAGTCCGGGGGTCCAGAGTCCCTCATCTGATTGGAGTCCGGGGGTCCAGAGTCCCTCCTCTGATTGCAGTCCGGGGGTCCAGAGTCCCTTTTCTGATTGGAGTCCGGGGGTCCAGAGACCCTCATCTGATTGGAGTCCGGGGGTCCAGAGTCCGGGGGTCCAGAGTCCCTCATCTGATTGGAGTCCGGGGGTTCAGACCCTCATCTGATTGGAGTCCGGGGCTCCAGAGTCCCTCATCTGATTGGAGTCCGGGGGTCCGAGTCCCTCATCTGATTGGAGTCCGGGGCTCCAGAGTCCCTCATCTGATTGGAGTCCGGGGGTCCGAGTCCCTCATCTGATTGGAGTCCGGGGGTCCAGAGTCCCTCATCTGATTGGAGTCCGGGGGTCCGAGTCCCTATCGGGAGTGGGGGGGGTCCGAGTCCCTCATCTGTTTGGGATCCGGGGGCCCAGAGTCCCTTCTGATGAGTCGGGGGTCCGGCCCCCTCATCTGTTTTAGTCCGGGGCCAGGTCCTCATTGATTGAGTCCGGGTCCAAGTCCTCATTGATTGGAGTCCGGGCCCGAGTCCCTCATCTGATTGGAGTCGGGGCTCAGATCCCTCATCTGATTGGAGTCTGGGGCTCCAGAGTCCCTCATCTGATTGGAGTCCGGGGGTCCGAGTCCCTCATCTGATTGGAGTCTGGGGGTCCGAGTCCCTCATCTGATTGGAGTCCGGGGGTCCGAGTCCCTCATCTGATTGAACTGGGGCTCATTGACTGTTTGTGGGACTGAAGGAGATAACGTGACCCTAAACTGCCCCATAGTCATTAGAAATGGAGGAGGGGGTCAAGCACCCAGGTTCCTGTGATCTGAGGGGCCCCGGCGATCGTATATTTATCACTTGATGAATGTAATTGGTGGAAGAACCCCTTTATGGGAGCTATATACATCTGTAGACAAGGAGCTCCCCCTAGTGGTGTCTGCAGCCTGTGGCTATATCATGATAAGGTCTCTGTTATGAGAGCAAATCGTGGGGAGGACAACTTTGGGGGGTCTTGTAGTGACTATGGCGCGAAAGGACGGCGCCGCAGCCAAGAGCAGTCCGGGGGTTAGAGCTCCTCCTAATGAGGCGGCGGGATTGGCCACTACACACAGGCTTGTGTCTCCCAGCCCCCCTGATGCCCAGGCAGGTGTGGTGGCACAAATCCCAATTCTAGCATTCACCCAGCGCCAAGGTGGACCCCCCGCTCTCCATCCCATCGATCCCCAGCTCTGCTGCCTCTCCATAAACTAGGTCAGTGAGGATTATCCTTATTTATTCATAGGATGCAGTTCGTTAAAATGTACTTATAATATATCCTTCTAATGAAGACTAGAAGGAGAGCGCAGCTCCAGAGCTGCAGGGGGTATAGATCTAGAGGAGCGGCTGTCACAGCACAGTATAGGTAATACGGGGTGAACTAACTGTAAGAAAGGATGACTGCACCAGCAGAATAGTGAGTGCAGCTCTGGAGGATAATACAGGATGTAACAAAGGAACAGAACAGGATAAGTAATGTATGTACAGTTTACTGCACCCCGCAGAATAGTGAGGCAGCTTTTGGGGTATAAAACAGGATGTAACTCAGGACAGTACAGGATAAGTAATGTATGTACAGTGACTGCACCAGCAGAATAGTGAGCGCAGCTCTGGAGGATAATACAGGATGTAACTCAGGATCAGTACAGGATAAGTAATGTATGTAAAATGACTGCACCAGCAGAATAGTGAGCGCAGCTCTGGAGGATAATACAGGGTGTAACTCCGGATCAGTACAGGATAAGTAATTATGTACAGTGACTGCACCAGCAGAATAGTGAGCGCAGTCTGCAGGGATAATACAGGATGTAACTCAGGATCAGTACAAGGATAAGTAATGTTATGTACAAGTGACTGTACCAGCAGAATAGTGAGGCAGCTCTGGAGGTATAATAAAAGGATTAACTCAGGATCAGTACAGGATAAGTAATGAATGTACAGTGAATGCACCAGCAGAATAGTGAGAGAAGCAATGGAAGATAATACAGGGTGTAACACAGTATCAGTACAGGATAAGTAATATATGTACAGTGACTGCACCAGCAGAATAGTGAGCGCAGCTCTGGAGGATAATACAAGAAACATCTGGAAGGCTCCAGGACACCAGGTACATACAGCTATGGCAGGTATGTATTCACTCAGTACATTTCCCAGTGGAATGAGTTCTGTATTCCAGGTATTATAATTTCCTGCCGTCTTGTAATTGGTTCTCGGATACAATATCTCGGAGTCGTCTGTGGAATATAATGAGATCATTACTGCAGATGTCACTAAGGTAACAGGTCATCTCTGCAACCGGCCAGATGGATTAGAGGACCTTATACCTTGGGGCATTACAGCTCTTGGCCTTTTAAGAGCCTTGGAGGTGATGACATGAGGCAGAGGCACGGGTCTGCGCTGAGGATGGGCTGCCCAGAGATGAAGGTCCTGGCGTCCTCCTCCTACGATGCCCGGACGTTACGGAAGCTGGGCCAGAGCACCCTGGAGCACACCTCGGCCCATGGCATCCCCAACATCTTCCGCTCTCGCCACTGGTTCCGCCGCCTGCTCTGGTTCTCCTTTGTGAGCTTTGCCCTGTGCTGTGCCCTCTGGCAGTGCACGGAGATGGTGATGACCTACTACACCTACCCGTCCCATGAGAAGATCATGCTCATCTCCAGCACCAGGCTCAAGTTCCCCGCCGTCACCATCTGCAACCTCAACAGCGTCAAACTCTCCGCCATCAAGAAGAGCTTTGCGATGGTCACCTCCCTGCAGGTATGGACTAGGACACACAGGAGAGCATCTATGTGCGCGTGGTCGTAAGTGTGCGCGTGGTCGTAAGTGTGTGTGGTCGTAAGTGTGTGTGTGGTCGTAAGTGTGTTTGTGGTCGTAAGTGTGTGTGGTCGTAAGTGTGCGCGTGGTCGTGTGTACGTGGTCGTACCTGTGTGTGTGGTCGTACCTGTGTGTGTGGTCGTACCTGTGTGCCTGGTCGTACCTGTGTGTGGTCGTACCTGTGTGTGTGGTCGTACCTGTGCGTGTGGTCGTACCTGTGCGTGTGGTCGTACCTGTGTGTGTGGTCGTACCTGTGCGCGTGGTCGTACCTGTGTGTGTGGTCGTACCTGTGCGTGTGGTCGTACCTGTGCGCGTGGTCGTACCTGTGCGCGTGGTCGTACCTGTGTGTGTGGTCGTACCTGTGTGTGTGGTCGTACCTGTGTGTGTGGTCGTACCTGTGTGCGTGGTCGTACCTGTGTGTGTGGTCGTACCTTTGTGCCTGGTCGTACCCGTGTGTGTGGTTGTACCTGTGTGTGTGGTCGTACCTGTGTGTGTGGTCGTACCTGTGTGTGTGGTCGTACCTGTGTGTGTGGTCGTACCCATGTGCCTGGTCGTACCCGTGTGTGTGGTTGTACCTGTGTGGTGGTCTACCGGTTTTTTGGGTTGTACTGTGTGTGGTGTACCCGTGCGTGTGGTCTACCCGTCGCAGGTCGTACCTGTGCGTGTGGCTACCGTGCCCCCGGTCGACCTGTGGCGTGGTCGTACCTGTGCCCGCGGTCGTACCTGTGTGCCTGGTCGTACCTGTGTGCCTGGTCGTACCTGTGTGCCTGGTCGTACCTGTGTGTGTGGTCGTACCTGTGCGTTGGTGTCCGTTTCCTTTTCTACCCGTGCGATGGTGTACCTGTGTGCGTGGTGCCTTGGCCGGTCGTACCTGTGTGTGTGGTCGTACCTGTATGTGTGGTCGTACCTGTGCACGTGGTCGTACCTGTGTGCCTGGTCGTACCTGTATGTGTGGTCGTACCTGTGCCCGCGGTCGTACCTGTGCGTGTGGTCGTACCTGTGCGTGTGGTCGTACCTGTGTGTGTGGTCGTACCTGTGTGTGTGGTTGATTGGTGTGGGTACCCGTTGTTGGTCGTACCTGTTGGTGGTCGTACCTGGGCCGGTCGACCTTGGTGTGGTCGTACCTGTGGGTGGTTGTACCTGTGTGTGTGGTCGTACCTGTGTGTGTGGTTTTACTGTGTTGTGGGCTACCTGGGGTGTGGTCCCTACCCTGTGCTGGGCTACCCGTGGTGTGGTTTACCTGTGTGTGTGGGCTACCTGGCGTTTTCCGTGCGCGTGGTCGTACCTGTGCGCGTGGTCGTACCTGTGCCCGCGGTCGTACCTGGGGGGGGTTACCTTGCCCCCGGTCTACCGTGCCCCCGGGTGTACCTGTGTGTGGTCACCTTTTGCCGGCGTACCCGTCCGGGGGGTCTACCTGTTGCCTGTCGTACCTGTGTTTCCTGGGCACCTTGGCCTGGGCGTACTTTTGGGGGTTGGTCTACCTGTGGGTGGTCCTTGGCCTGTATGGGGTGGTCGTACCTGGGGGGGTTGTACTTGGGTGGTGTACCCGTGTGGTGGTGTACCTGTTGCCCGGTCGAAACCCGGTTTTGGCGACCTGTGCGTGGTCGTACCTGTGTGCGTGGTCGTACCTGTGTGCCTGGTCGTACCTGTTGTGGGTCTTTTTTCCTTGGGGCGTGGTCGTACCTGTGGCTGGTGTACCTGTGGGGGTGGTAGTACCTGTGGTTGGGTCTTCTTTTGTGTGGGGTGGTCACCTGTTGTGTGGTCTACCTGTGGTGGTCGTACCCGTTGTGGTCGTACCTTTGGGGTTCGTACCTGTTGGTGGTCGTACCCGTGTGTGTGGTTGTACCTGTGTGTGTGGTCGTACCTGTTGGTGGGCGTACCTGTGGTGTGGTGTATGTCCTGGTCTACCCGTGTTGTTTTACCTGTTGTTGGGGGGGTACCCTTTTTTGTTTTCCCCCTGGTGGTGGTTTTAATCGTTTGTGGCGTTTCCCGTTTTTGGGTTTTTCCCGTGTTTGGGTACCCTTTCCGGGGCCGTTTTTGGGTTTTTTCCGGGGTTGGTTGACCTGGTTTTCGTACCTGTTGTTGGTTTACCTTGTTTTGTGTCGTACCCGGGGGGTTGTACCTTTTTGTGTGGCGGGCCGTGTGTGGGTTTTCCCTTCCGGTCCCTTTTCCCGTGTGTGTTGGGACCTTGTTTTTAGTGGTGTGGTGTACCTTCCTTTTTTTACCTGTTGGGACCTTCCCGGGTCGTACCTGTGGGGGGGCGTACCTGTGTGTGGTCGTACCTGTGTGTGTGGTCGTACCTGTGTGTGTGGTCGTACCTGTGCGCTGTAGAGCTAAGATGTTTATGGCCATCAGGAATCCATACTGGCAGTGCCCTTTAAGAACAGGTCAGTTTGCATTAGCTCGTATCTTCTGTACTTTTCCCAGCAGCTGGAGTTCATTATCGCACGGTTCTTATCAATGTTTAGTGAGAACGATTTCTATGGCCTCCCAGCAATGTCTATGGGGAAACGCTGGTGCCAGGAGCCTTTGGTATGTTTCATCCGGGGAGGCATCTGAAGAAGGACCCTGCACCGGACAATTCAATCTGTTAGAGCTTGTTGCACTTGGTTGCGCGAGCTTTGGTTGTGGAATGAGATATAAGCTGGTGAAGCGGCTGCGAGGGCAGAAGCCTGGTGACCTGTGGGCTGTAGGGGGCGCCGCCGCCACAGTGTGGATCCCAGGAGTCTCTCTATCCTCGCTGTCCACTTCTCACAGCAGATGTTCTGGGTAGATGAAGCGTCATTCCTGTATAGTGTGTAATGTAAGTATTTGTAATCCATATTATGCATCTTTTTTTTCTAATCATTGAATTATTATAATAAATTTAAAGGGGTCGTCTCACTACAGGGATCGCTGCTTTTTATGTTAAAGATCTTGCAAAAATAAGTCACTTTGCAATATGTGTCCATTACCAGTGTCCTACCTATTCCTAGATATCCGCTCTTGTATAGGCTGCATCAGCTCCTCAGGTCGCTATAGTTACAGACCTGTTCAATCTCTCCTGATAGGCTGCCAGCACTGGTTGCTATAGATACAGCCCTGTTTAATGTCTCCGGGTAAGATGGGGCTTGTCAGGCAGTGGTCCCGCTATAGCTACAGACCTGTTCGATCTCTCCTGTAGGCCTTTTTCCCAGCACCTGGTGCCCGCTTGCATACTACGGGCCCGTTCTCTCCCCGATAGGCTGCCTGCACTGGTTGCTATAGCTACAGACCTGTTCTCTCCTGATAGGCTGCCAACGCTGGTTTGCTATAGCTACAGACCCGTTCAATCTCTCTATAAGTGCCAGCCTGGTTTGCTATAGTACAGACCTGTTCCCAAACTCTCATGATAAGCTTCAGCGCTGGTTGCATAGTGCAGACTGTTTGATCTTCCTGATAGGCTGCCAGCACTGATTGCTATAGCTACAGACCTGTTCAATCTTTTCCTGATAGGCTCCCAGCACTGGTGCTATACCTACAACCTGTCATCTCTCCTGATAGGCTGCCAGCACTGGTCGCTATAGCTACAGCCCCGTTCATCTCTCCTGATGGGCTGCCAGCACGGGTTGCTATAGCTACAACCTGTTCATCTCTCCTGAAAAAGGCTGCCAGCACTGGTTTACTATACCTACAGACCTGTTCTATCTCTCCTGATAGGCTGCCAGCACTGGTCACTATAGCTACAGACCGTTCATCTCTCCTTTGATAGGCGGCCAGCACTGGTTGCTAAAACTACAGACCGGGCTCCTATCTCTCCTGACAGGCTGCCAGCACTGGTTTGCTATAGCTACAGACCTCTTCCATCTCTCCTGAACCCCCGGTGGGGGGGGGGGGGGGGGGGGGGGGCAGCCCTGTTTGCCCGATGGGGCCGGGCCTGGTTGTTTAAGCTACGACCGGCCTCTGACCATAAAACCAGAAACGTTAAATTAAAAGAAACCAAAAAAAGACGGGGGGAAATTCCCTTAAAAAGCCGTATATTTGTCAAAACATGCGTATAGTTATAAGCGTGCAAATGGTCATAAGTGTGCGCGTGATCGTACCTGTGCGTGTGTTGTCATACCTGTGAGTGTGGTCGTATCATGTATTACACCTGCCATCGCCCTGTGATCTAGTCTTATCTTATCTATCCCTGTCAGAACAGGAGATTGATGTACTGGATACATTGTAACAAATCTTTAGCTGTGAGAAGTTTAGGGTCAGGTGGGGTCTCCCATTCACTGACCATGAACACCTCTGTGGGGTTTTCTCTCCCCAGGACTCGGGTCTGGAACAGACGCACCGGAGGAACCGCTCCCAGACCAACGCGTCGTCCGAGTATCAGGATGAGAGTGTCCAGTACGCCGGCGCCTTCAACAGGTTCGCCTCCGAATTCAACCAGTTACCGGACGAGCAGAAGGTGGAGATGGGGCACCAGCTGGAGGACATGCTGATCTTCTGCAACTTCCACGGTCAAGAGTGTAACAGCAGGTATGGAGGGCGGACAACAGCAGGTATGGAGGGCGGACAACAGCAGGTATGGAGGGCGGACAACAGCAGGTATGGAGGGCGGACAACATCTGGCAAACAGGGCGGGTGCCCAGATACGGCACTGGTGTGTGAATCGCCCTGGATGTGGGCACTATTGGGATATTGGGGATATTGCCCGGAGAGGCACTGTGGACAATTGCCATGTATATGGGCACTGGTGGAACCATTGCAATGGATGAGATCACTGGTGGGACAATTGCCTTGGATTTGGGCACTGCTAGGACAATTGCCCATAGTGGGCACTGCGGGACAGTTGACGATGTGGCAGTAGGGATGATGTTCGGATGAAGTCACTGCTGGGACAATTGGTGGGATGATTTCCCTAGATGTGGGCACTGCTGGGACAGTTGGTGGGATGATTGCCTTGGATGTGGGCACTGCTGGGACAGTTGGTGGGGTGATTGCCTTGGATGTGGGCACTGCTGACAGTTGCCCTAAATGCGGGCACTAGCTGGATGTGAGATGATGCACTGGGGACAGTTGCCCAGAGCGGGCAATGCTGTTGGTGGATATGCACTGCGGACATTGCCCTAGATGCGGGCACTGCTGTTGGTAGATATGGCACGCTGGGACAGTGCCCTAGATAGCTGGCACTGCTGGTTGGTGAATGATGGCACTGCTGGACAGTTGCCCTAGATGCGGCACTGCTGGTTGGGAAGATGGCACTGCTGGACTAGATTGCCCTAGATGCGGGCACTGCGGTTGGTGAATGATTGGCACTGCTGACAGGTTCCTAATGCGGGCACTGCTGGTTGGAGAGATGGCACAGCTGGACAGTTGCCCAATGCGGGCTACAGGTTGGTGAAGATGCACTGCTGGACAAGTTGCCCTACGTCACTGCTGGTTTTGATGGCACTGCTAGGACAGTTGCCCTATATGCGGGCACTTTTGGTGAGATGAGCACGCAGTGACAGTTGGTGGGATGATTGCCTGGATGTGGGCACTGCTGGGACACGTTGCCCTAGGCGGGCACTGTGGTTGCGTAGATGGCACTGCATTGGGACAGTTGCCCTAGATGCGGCACTGCTGGTTGGGGGATGATGGCACTGCTGGGACAGTTCCCTAGATGCGGGCACTACTTTGGTGAATGATTGCACTGCTGGGACAGTTGCCTAATGTGGCACTGCTGGAGGTGAGATGAGGCACTGCTGGGACAGTTGCCCTGATGCGGTGCACTGCTGGTTGGAATGATGGCACTGCTGGGACAGTTGGTGGGGTGATTGCCTTGGATGTGGGCACTGCTGGGACAGTTGCCCTAGATGCGGGCACTGCTGGTTGGTGAGATGATGGCACTGCTGGGACAGTTGCCCTAGATGCGGGCACTGCTGGTTGGAGAGATGATGGCACTGCTGGGACAGTTGCCCTAGATGCGGGCACTGCTGGTTGGTGAGATGATGGCACTGCTGGGACAGTTGCCCTAGATGCGGGCACTGCTGGTTGGTGAGATGATGGCACTGCTGGGACAGTTGCCCTAGATGCGGGCACTGCTGGTTGGTGAGATGATGGCACTGCTGGGACAGTTGCCCTAGATGCGGGCACTGCTGGTTGGTGGGATGATGCCACTGGTGGGACAATCCCTGGATGTTGCTCTGCAGGTCATACCGCTATATATCCGCTCTGTGGGCCCCTTGGCATCCAGGCCCTTTGATAGTAGAAGTGGTAAATTACTAAGGCTAAGTTCAGACAACGAATTATAACGGGGAATTCAATGCAGCGTCCTCCTTAATGTCCTGCTGCACCCCTCCTGCCGTGCATGTGAATGGCCCCCTCCTCTGTAGGTCACACAGCCACCATTCTCCACACTACGGATTTCAAATCCATGATGCAGGAAGAAAGAGAATCAGCAGGTTCCCTCTGTTGGGCAGATGTCGCTCCGGCAGGAGGGGTGCGGGTCGCCCCATTGATATCCAAATCTGAGGCGAAAGTTAAAATCCATGCCAGAAGTCCGAGGATTGAATTTCTCCCAGGATTGAATTTTCCTGGTTGGAGAAGTCCAACGTGTGACCTTACACTAAGGCCGGGTTCACACTTCGCCTCCCGCCCCATTCATTGCTATCAGCTGCGAACACTATCCTGCCCTATACTGTGCAACCATAGAGCTAACATAGTGCTGTCATTACCTACTATTTGTAATGAGACTACATGCAGATAAGCAGCACCAACAGGTGCCGGTGATCTACCAGCTATTGCGTGCTGCATAGAAAGCGCGTGGACTACCAGACATGGTCCAAATAAATCTATATTAGCTCCATTATTCTCTATGGCTGCGCCACGGTATATGTTGGCACATTGTTTTTCGCTAGATGCCACGAGCATCGGTAAACGGTGCCCGATCCGGCTTATTTTTGCACTTTTTGACGTGTAAATTTTTCATTTTCTCCATTATATGTCAAAAAGCGCGCAAAAAAAAACTGACATCAAGGTGCTATTGCCTATAATGGGAATAAGCGAGTATCAGGGACGCAGCTGCGCATTTTTTTTGCGCACTGTTTGCCACAAAACAGACAGGCGTGCAGGATTAGCGTGTAATCCCAAAAAGCGCATAGATTCCAGTGAAGTCCCCTGTAACGTAAAAACACAGCAAAAGACAAATGAAAAAAACGTGAGCAGAGCTTTAGGGGATACTGACTATAGGTGGCCAAATCGCCCATAGGTAGGTATAGGTAGACCCCTGCCCCTCCACACACCCCCATGTAATATTGTACAGTAGAGACATGGCGCCCTCAGGTAATTCTCCGTCCCCTCCTCACATTAGGAGTCAGCCTGTAAAGCGGCGCTCCCCTGCCCCACCTCTGCTTTCGGGTGACTCCCGGCTGCTTCCCCTCTGATCTTTTACTGCTGTAATCATCTGACATCTCCCTTCAGAAGTCATTGTGGGGGGGGGGGTCGGCGCACCCCCCTCTAATGGCCTCATTATACAATGTTTGCTGCGTCCTTTTCCTTCTGCCAGTCTCCTCTTGCAGTATCCTGGGCATCTGCCTTATGTACAGGGCCATCTTATCCATTGGGCATATTAGGCAGTTGCCCGAGGGCCCTACAAGCATAGGGGCTCCAGGTGGTGAAAATCTATGGTGCGGCAGGGAGCCAATAGCTCCCTGCCCTGTCAACTAGTCTTGTAGGCCAGGTCTGTAGCTATAGCAACCAGCGCTGACAGCCTATCAGGAGAGATCAAACAGGTCTGTAGCTATAGCGTCCAGTGCTGGCAGCCTATCAGGAGAGATTGAACAGGTCTGTAGCTATAGCGACCAGTGCTGGCAGCCTATCAGGAGAGATTGAACAGGTCTGTAGCTATAGTGACCAGTGCTGGCAGCCTATCAGGAGAGATAGAACAGGTCTGTAGCTATAGCAACCAGTGCTGACAGCCTATCAGGAGAGAGAGAACAGGTCTGTAGCTATAGCGACCAGTGCTGACAGCCTATCAGGAGAGATTGAACAGGTCTGTAGCTATAGCGACCAGCACTTGCAGCCTATCAGGATAGAAAGAACAGGTATGTAGCTATAGCAACCAGTGCTGACAGCCTATCAGGAGAGATTAAACAGGTCTGTAGCTATAGCGACCAGTGCTTGCAGCCTATCAGGATAGATAGAACAGGTATGTAGCTATAGCAACCAGTGCTGACAGCCTATCAGGAGAGAATAAACAGGTATCTAGCTATAGCGACCAGTGCTTGCAGCATATCAGGATAGATAGAACAGTTATGTAGCTATAGCAACCAGTGATGAAAGACTATCAGGATAGAGTGATCAGGTCTGTAGCTATAGCGACCTGCACTGCAGCCTATCATGAGAGAGAGAACAGGTCTGTAGCTATAGCAACCAGCGCTGTCAGCCTATCATGAGAGAGTAAACAGGTCTGTAGCTATAGCAACCAGTGCTGGCACCCTATCAGGAGAGATCAGACAGGTCTGTAGCTATAGCAACCTGAGGAGCTGATACAGCCCATACAAGAGGGGATATCTAGGAATAGGTAGGACACTGGTAATGAACAGATATTGCAAAGTGACTTGTTTTTGCAAGATCTTTCACATAAAAAGCAGCGATCCCTGTAGTGAGACGACCCCTTTAAGGGTCCACTCCACTGCTGTAAAGAGGGCCCCGCCTGTGTCCAGTCATATAACATGGCAATAGGGGTACAATTTGGAAACGATTGCTGTATAGAGAGATCAGGGGCACCAAGCACTATTCCTTTTCTTTTCTTCTAGTTACTTCTCCAGATTCATCAACTATAAATTTGGGAACTGTTACACGTTTAACTCCCAGAAGGCGACAGATTATCGGGGGAACCCGGCCAGCACCCAGCCACTCACCATCACCAAGGCAGGGTTTATGTACGGTAGGTGCCCGAACCGTGCCAATGGGGACAGCTAGGAAATCCAGTTCATCTGTTCCTGGGAAAGCTGGGTGACTCCGCATAGCTACAGGCAGGATTGTAATGGCCGATGTGAGGGCCGCCACCCAGCTTTCCTGGAAACAGAGAAATGGCTGGAGATGTCAGACAAGTAACTGGGAGTATAGGGATTTTTAGGGCAATGTTATTAAGTCCAGGTCAACACAAAGGTGGAACTGGATCCATTTACTACAACGGGGAGCGTCGGGTTTCTGCCACGGTGTCCATTGTTTTACCAGAAAAAAGGGGCACTGTGGTCAGTACCATAGATGGGGGCACTGTGGTCAGTACCATAGATGGGGGCACTGTAGTCAGTACCATAGATGGGGCCTTGGCATACCAAGAGGGGGCACTGTGGTATTACCTAGATGGGGGCACTGTGGCAGTAGCTCCTATGGGGGCGCTTTTGGGGCAGTACAATAGTTGGGGGCACTGTAGCAGTACCCTAAATGGGGGCCTGTGGGCAGACCATAGTGGGGCACGTAGTCAGTACCATAGATGGGGGGCACGTGGGCAGTACCTAGATGGGGGCACTGTGGTATACAATAGTTGGGGGGCACTTTTGTCAAATACCATAGATGGGGGACTGTGGCAGTACCCTAGATGGGGCACTGTGGCGACCATAGAGGGGGCACTTGGTCAGTACACAGATGGGGGGGCACTGTTTGGTCAGACCCTAATGGGGCATGGGTCGGTACCTAGATGGGCATGTGGTTAGACCATAGATGGGGGCGCTTTTTTGGCAGTTCCATAGATGGGGGCGCTGTGGTCAGTACAATAGATGGGGGGGACTGGGTCAGTCCATAGTGGGGGGTGTGGTGTATCTAAAGGGGCATGTGGTCAAAAAAAATAAACCGGGGGGACTGTGGCAGTACCATAGATGGGGCACTGTGGGCATACCATAGATGGGGGCACTGTGGTCGGGACCATAGAGGGGGGACTGTGGCATCCATAGATGGGGGCACTTGGCAGTCCCTAGATGGGGCACTGTGGTAGTATCATAGATGGGGCACGTGGTCTACTAGATGGGCACTGTGGTCGTTCCATATGGGGGCACGGGGGGTCAGTACCTTTGTGGGGGCATTGTGGTCGTACCCTAGTGGGGGCGCTTGGCAGTTTTATAATGGGGGCCTTTGGGGGGCAGTTTCCATAGATGGGGGCACGTGGTATACCATGATGGGGGCACTGTATCAGTACATAGATGGGGGGGACGTGGTCATAACATAATGGGGGGACTGTGGTCAGTACCCTAGTGGGGGCACTGTGGTCAGTACCATAGTGGGGGCATTGTGGTCAGCCATAGAGGGGGCGCTGTGGTCAGTTCATAGTGGGGCACTGGGTCAGAACAATAAAAGGGCCTGTGGTCAGTACCTAGATGGGGCACTGTGGTAGTACCATAGATGGGGGGACTGTGGTCAGTACATGATGGGGGCACTGTGGTCATACCAAGAGGGGCACTGTGGTTGTACCTGTGGGGGGGGGGAAAAAATAGGGAGGGGGGGGGGGGATTTTATATATTGAATTTTAAAGGGGGGTTAATAATGGGGCACTTGTGGTGGTACCCTGATGGGGCATGTGGTAGAAAATAGAGGGGGGAATGTGGTCAATTGGGGATGTGGGGCAGAACAAAAAAAAAGGGGGGCACTGAGTAGTACCATAGTGGGGGCTGTGGTCAGTACCCTAGTTGGGGGGACGTGTGTACCAAAGAGGGGGCCATTTGGGGAGTCCCAAGGGGGGGGCACCCCCTGGTCTTTCCATATATGGGGGCACGTTCGTCCATTGATGGGGGGCACTATAATCAGTACCATAGTGGGGCCCCCCGTGGTTGTACCCTAGATGGGGGCCTGAGTCGTACCATAGATGGGGGGGCACTGTGGGGCAGTACCTAGATGGGGGGACTTTTGTCATAATAGATGGGGGCACTGTGGGGCAGTACCATAGAGGGGCACTGTAGTCAGTACCATGATGGGGGACTGGGTTAGACCATAGGGGGGGGCACCGTTTTTCAGTCCATAGGGGGCCGTGGTCGTACCATAGATTTGGGGGCGCTTGTGGGGCAGTACCATAATGGGGGGGCTGTGGTCAGTACCATAGATGGGGGGCTGGGGGGTCGCAAAGGAGGCACTGTGGTCATTCATAGTGGGGGGCTGGGTCAGTACCTGATGGGAACCGTGGTAATACCATAGTTTGGGGGCATGTTCAGTACCATAAAAGGGGGCACTGTGTCATACCTAGATGGGGACTGTGGTCAGTACCATAGTGGGGCCCCTGTGGTCATACCATGTGGGGGGGACTTAGTTTCATACCAAGATTTTTTGGGGATGGGTTTTCCAGTACCCTGATGGGGGCCTTTGGTAGAACAATAAACAGGGGCACTGTGGTCCCTACCCAAAATGGGGGCACTGTGGTCAGTACCATAGATGGGGCACTGTGGTCAGTACCATAGATGGGGCACTGTGGTCAGTACCATAGATGGGGCCTGTGGTTAGTACCCTAGATGGGGGCACTGTGGTCGTCCATAGATGGGGGCACTTTGGGGGAGACCATAGATGGGGGCACTGTGGTCAGTACCATAGATGGGGGCACTGTGGTCAGTATCATAGATGGGGCACTGTGGTCAGAACAATAAACAGGGGCACTGTGGTCAGTACCAAGGGGGGGCATGTGGTCATACCCTAATGGGGGCACTGTGGTCAGTACATAGTGGGGGACTGTAGTCCAGTACCATGTTGGGGGCACTGTGGTCAGTACCCTAGATGGGGGGCATATAATGTACCATAGGGGGGCATGTGGTCAGTACCATAGATGGGCACTGTGGTCAGTTTCCCTAGTGGGGCACCGTGGTCAGTACCCATATAGGGGGCCCGTGGTCAGTACCATAATGGGGGCACCTTTGGGAGTACCCCTTGAGGGGGGCACTGTAGTCAGACCATAGCTGGGGGCACTGTGGTCAGTACCCTAGTTTTGGGGGCTGTGGTCATACCATGATGGGGGGCCTGGGTCAGTACCATAGAGGGGGCACTGGGCAGTATCATGATGGGGGCACTGTGGCAGTACCATAGATGGGGGGGACGTGGTCGTACCAAGATGGGGGGGACTGTGGTTAGTACCTAGGTGGGGCCTTTTAGTAGTACCATAGATGGGGGAGTGGTTATACCTAATGGGGCACTTTAGTCGACCCCTAGATGGGGCACTGTGGGGTTTTTTGTACCATAGATGGGGGGCGCTGTGGTAAGAACAATAAACTGGGGCACTGTAGTCAGTACCTAGATGGGGGGGCCGTGGTCAGTACCATAGATGGGGCACTGTGGTCAGTCCCAAAATGGGGGCCTGTGGTCATACCATAGATCGGGGCACTGTGGTCATACCATAGAGGGGCATGTTCATACCATAGATGGGGGGGGCGTGGTCAGTATCATAGATGGGGGGACTGTAGTCAGACCTAGTTGGGGGGCACTGTGGTCGTCCATAGATGGGGGGCACTATAATCAGTACCAAGTGGGGGACTGTGGTTCGTACCAAAAGGGTGGGGGAGTGGTTGTACCCAAAATGGGGCATGTGGTCCGTCCCTAGTGGGGCATGTGGTCGTCCATAGATGGGGGCATCATGGTCAGTACCATAGATGGGGGCACTGTGGTCAGTACCATGAGGGGGGGGCAAAAATGTGGTTAGTACCTTTTGTGGGGCCTGTAGTCCGTACCAATTTGATGGGGGCACTGTGGTCGCCATAGTTGGGGGCGCTTTGTGGTCAGACCCTAGATGGGGGGCACTGTGGTCAGTACCATAGATGGGGGCACTGTGGTTAATACCATAGATGGGGCACTGTAGTCAGTACCATAGATGGGGGCACTGTGGTCAGTACCATAGATGGGGCACTGTGGTCAGTACCCCCAGATGGGGCACGTGGTTAGTAATAGATGGGGGCCCGTTTGTCAGTACCATAGATGGGGGCACTGTGGTTAGTACCATAGATGGGGGCACTGTGGTCAGTACCATAGATGGGGCACTGTGGTCAGTACCATAGATGGGGCACTGTAGTCAGTACCATAGTGGGGGGCCCCCTGTGGTCAGTACAAGATGGGCCATGTGGTCAGTACCTTTGATGGGGGGGACTTTTGTTCCTGATGGGGGCACTGGGGGGGTACCCTAGATGGGGGGACTGTGTCAGTACCAAAAAGATGGGGCAAGTGGCAGTACCCTAGATGGGGGACTGGGGTTTGTACCATAAATGGGGGGAACTGTGGTCAGTACCATAATGGGGCCCCCTTGTCAGTACCAAAGACCGGGGCACTGTGGGCAGTACCATAGATGGGACGCTTTTGGGCAGAAAAAAAACTGGGGCACTGAGTCATCCATAATGGGGGCATGTGGGCAGTACCATAGATGGAGGCACTGGGTCGTAACCCTAGATGAGGGCACTGGGTTTGTCCATAACCGGGGGGACTGTGGGGCATAATAGATGGGGGACTGGGTTTCCCATAGATGGGGGCACTGTGGTCATACCATTTTGAGGGCACTGTGGTAGTACCATAGAGGGGCACTGAGTCAGTACCTAGAGGGGGCATTGTGGTCAGTACCATAGTGGGGACTGTAGTCAGTACCTAGATGGGGCCCTGTGGTTAGTACCTGATGGGGGCACTGTGGTCAGTCATAGATGGGGGCCTGAGTCATCCTGATGGAGGGCTCTGTGGTTGTACCTGATGGGGGCGTGTGGTCAGAAAAAAAATGGGGCACTGAGTCAGTACATAGATGGGGCCTGTTGGTCAGTCCAAGACGGGGCACTGTGGTCATACCATAGATGGGGGCACTGTGGTCAGTACCATAGTGGGGGGGATGTGGTAGTAAACCCTTGATGGGGGATATAATATACCATAGATGGGGCACTGTAGTCAGTACCATAGATGGGGGCACTGTGGTCAGTACCATAGATGGGGGCACTTTGGTCAGAACAATAAACAGGGGCACTGTGGTCAGTACCATAGATGGGGGCACTGTGGTCAGTACCATAGATGGGGGCACTGTGGTCAGTACCATAGATGGGGGCACTGTGGTCAGTACCATAGATGGGGCACTGTGGTCAGTACCATAGATGGGGGCACTGTGGTCAGAACAATAAACAGGGGCACTGTAGTCAGTACCATAGATGGGGCACTGTGGTCAGAACAATAAACAGGGGCACTGTGGTCAGTACCATAGATGGGGGAACTGTGGTCGGTACTATAAAGGGGAGCTCTGTGACCAGTATATTAAAAGGGGCACTGTGACTTCGGTCAGTAATATAAAGGAGGGTACTGTGGCTGGAACTATACAGGGGGCACTGGGGCAAGTACAATACAAGAGAGAACTGTGTTCATTACAATTCATGGCGGCTCTGTGGTCACTGCTATAAAGGGTGGTACTGTGTCCAATAAAATAAATGTGGGCACAGTGGCAGTTTCTATAAAGGGGCACTGTGACCAGTACTATAAAAGGGCACTGTGGTCGGTATTATAAGGGGCACTGTGACCAGTACTATAAAGGGGCACTGTGGTCGGTATTATAAAGGGGGGCACTGTGGTCAGTATTATAAAGGGGGGCATGGTGGCAGCTGCTCTGTGCCTAGTATTGTTAGGGCGCTCTTACTGTCACTGAGTCACTTTGGTTGGCACAGGAGGGCACACTGGCCAGCACTGGAGGGTACAGACGTGGGGTGGGTGCTGCTGTCCCTATTACCGTGCACCCGCCTCCTCTTGACCCTCTCGGTGCCCGGCAGGTCTACACCTGGAGCTCTTCATCCAGCAGATTGAATACGTCCGGGACATGACGCACGCCGCCGGCATCCGCCTCCTCATCCACGATCAGGCCCAGATGCCGTTCCCCGAGGATGAAGGTGTCAATGTCCCACCTGGAGCCGAAACTGATATCGGCATGATGAAGGTAATGGGATCCATCCGCCTGGAAGCCAGCGCTCCCCCAGCCTCCGCCGCTCCTGACTCCTGGTCTGCTGGGACTTGTAGTTCTACAGCTGCTTATCCGATAGATGATACCGCCTCTCCTGACAGATAAAGGACACGGGGCCTCAGGGCCAAGACGAAAATGGGCTCTACCAGCCAGGACCTATTGGCCTTCACCCCGGGGACAGGTCCTACCCTCTTCCTGCACAGGTTCTCCCCAATTAGGCCTGGGCCCCCGCTCCCGAGGGGCCCCCTAGCACCTACATGGGCCGCACTATGGTCCTACATATCAGTTTTGCTGCCCTTTTGTGACACTTATAGAACCGCCCTCATCATATATGGGGTAAGGACCCCCAGGAGCCCCGCGGGCACTGCCTCTGCCCCTATAGCCCCCCACTGTAGGTCCCAGTCACTGAACACAAGATGTGCTTCCAGCCCTTGACACTAGAGGACGCTCTAAGCCAGCAATCCCAGTGCACCCGCATTAAATTTGATGAGGCTATTATATGGTTATTACAGATTTGTGTTTTTGCAGGTTCACATCGACCGGTTGAAGTTCCCCTACATGAGCCGCTGCACCGAGGGCGAGGACATCAAGAACTTCTACAAGGACGCGTATGGGGCTGGGTACACGCGAGAGGTGCGGGTGAGCTCTATGTATTGGGGGTGATTTATGTTGCCCCTCCGATAGCGCCAGTAACAATTCAGCCTGCCCCGTCCTCTGTGAGGGGAGAGTCAGGAGTCCCCCTATTCCTTAGACTTTCTGATGTGTACGGGGGTCTCATGTGTCACTAACACCGCGGCCATCAGATACTGCAAAACCCCATTACCACCAGGAGCACCTATCCCCTCATAAAGTGTTTGCATTGTATAAGGAAATGGCTACAAGGTTCTAATATACTGTGATTTTCAGGATCTCTGCTTCCTGTCAGTGAATGGAAATGTTATTATGTATTGCTCATTGATGGTATATCTAGAAGGTGTGCTATTAATATGGTGCGGAAGAGGTAAATTATGTCCTATGGGAGTTCCCAAAATGGAGAACACCGCGCTCCCCTTTACTGGGAACTCCCATAGAACAGAATGGAGAACACAGCGCTCCCCTGTACTGGGAACTCCCATAGAACAGAATGGAGAGAAAACAGCGCTCCCCTGTACTGGGAACTCCCATAGACCAGAATGGAGAACACAGCGCTCCCCTGTACTGGGAACTCCCATAGAACAGAATGGAGAACACAGCGCTCCCCTGTACTGGGAACTCCCATAGAACAGAATGGAGAAAACAGCACTCCCCTGTACTGGGAACTCCCATAGAACAGAATGGAGAACACAGCGCTCCCCTTTACTGGGAACTCCCATAGAACAGAATGGAGAACACAGCGCTCCCCTGTATTGGGGAAATCCCATAGAACAGAATGGAGAACCCCAAACGCCCCCATACTGGGTACTGCCATAGAACAGAATGGAGAACACAGCGCTCCCCTTTTACTGGGAACTCCCTTAGAACAGAATGGAGAACACAGCGCTCCCCTGTACTGGGAACTCCATGAACAGAATGGAGACACAGCGCTCCCCTGTATTGGAACTCCCATAGAAACAGAATAGAGAACAACAGCGCTCCCCTATACTGGGAACCCATAGAACAGAAAGGAGAACACAGCGCTCCCCTGCAACTGGGAATGCCATAGAACAGAATGGAGAACACAGCCTCCCCTGTACTGGGAACTCCATAGAACAGAATGGAGGAACACAGCGCTCCCCTGTACTGGGAACTTCCATAGAACAGAATGGAGAACACAGCTCTCCCTGTACTGGGAACTGCCATAGAACAGAATGGAGAAAAACAGCGCTCCCCTGTTTTTGGAACTCCCTTTGATCATAATGGAGAAAACAGCGCTCCCCTGTACTGGGAACTTCCATAGAACAGAATGTAGAACACAGCGCTCCCCTGTACCAGAACTCCCATAGAGAAGAATGGAGAACACAGCGCTCCCCTGTACTGGGAACTCCCATAGAGGAGAATAAAGAACACAGCGCTCCCTGTACTGGGAACTCCAATAGAACAGAATGGAGAACACAGCGCTCCCCCGTACTGGGAACTCCCATAGAACAGAATGGAGAAAACAGCGCTCCCCTGTACTGGAACTCCCAAGAACAGAATGGAGAACACAGGCTCCCCTGTATTAGGAAAATCCCAATAGAACAGAATGGAGAACCCAGCACTCCCCTGTACTGGGAACTGCCATAGAGCAGAATGGAGAACACAGCGCTTCCCAGTACCGGGAACTCCAATAGAACAGAATGGAGAACACAGCGCTCCCCTGTACCGGGAACTCCAATAGAACAGAATGGAGAGAACACAGCGCTCCCCTGTACCAGGAACTCCAAAAGAACAGAATGGAGAACACAGCGCTCCCCTATACTGGGAACTCCCTTAGAACAGAATGGAGAACACAGCGCTCCCCTGTAAATGGGAACTCCATAGAACAGAATGGAGAACACAGCGCTCCCCTGTATTGGGAACTCCCATAGAAAAAGAATAGAGAACACAGCGCTCCCCTATACTGGGAAACTCCAATAGTACAGAATGGAGAACACAGCGTCCCCTGCACTGGGAACTCCTAGAACAGAATGGAGAAAAACAGCACTCCCCTGTAAAAGGGAACTCCACTAGAACAGAATGGAGAACACAGCCCTCCCCAGTACTGGGAACTTCCCCTAGAACGAATGGAGAAAAACAGCTCTCCCCTGTACTGGGAACTGCCATAGAACAGAATGGAAACACAGCGCTCCCCTGTATTGGGAAACTCCCATAGAACAGAATGGGAAAACAGCGCTCCCTGTACTGGGAACTTCCATAGAACAGAATGTAGAACACAGCGTCCCCTGTACCAGAACTCCCATAGAAGGAGAATGGAGAACACAGCGCTCCCCTGTACTTTTTGGGAAACTCCCATAGAGGAGAATAAAAAACACAGCGCTCCCCTGTTTTCTGGGAACTCCATAGAACAGAATGGAGAACACAGCGCTCCCCTGTACTGGGAAAATCCCATAGAACAGAATGGAGACACAGCGCTCCCCTTTTACTTGGAACTCCATAGAACAGAATGGAGAACACAGCGCTCCCCTGTACTAGGAACTCCCATAGAACAGAATGGAGAACCCAGCACTCCCCTGAACTGGGAACTGCCATAGAGCAGAATGGAGAACACAGCGCTCCCCTGTACCGGGAACTCCAATAGAACAGAATGGAGAACACAGCGCTCACCTGTTCCGGGAAACTCCAAAAGACAGGGAAAGGGGGAGAACACAGCGCTCCCCTGTACCAGGAACTCCCATAGAACAGAATGGAGAACACAGCGCCCCCCCTGACCGGGAACTCCAAAAGAACAGAATGGAGAACACAGCGCTCCCTGTACTGGGAACTCCCATAGAACAGAATGTAGAATACAGCAGTCCCCTGTACCGGGAACTCCCATAGAACAGAATGGAGAACAACAGCGCTCCCCCGTACTGGGAACCCCCAATAAGGAGAATGGAGAGAACACAGCGCTCCCCTGTTACTGGGAACTCCAATTTGAGGAGAATGGGGAGAACACAGCGCTCCCCCGTACTGGGAACTCCAATTTGAGGAGAATGGAGAGAACACAGCGCTCCCTGTACTGGGAACTCCCATTTGAGCAGAATGGAGAACCCCAGCGCTCCCTGTACTGGGAACTCCCATAGAGAGAATGGAGAACACAGCGCTCCCCTTTTACCGGGAACTCCAATAGAACAGAATGGAGAACACGCGCTCCCTGTACCGGGAACTCCATAGAACCGAAATGGGGAACACAGCGCTCCCCTGTACTGGGAACTCAATAGAGGAGAATGGAGAGAACACAGCGCTCCCCTGTTCGGGAACTCCCCAATAGAACAGAATGGGGAACACAGCGCTCCCCCGTACCGGAACCAATAGAACAGAATGGAAACACAGTGCTTACCTGTACCGGGAACCCCATAGAGCAGATGGGAGAAAAACACAGCGCTCTCCCCCGTACTGGGAACTCCATGAGAACAGAATGGAGAGAACACAGTGCTCCCCTGTACCGGGAACTCCCATAGAACAGAATGGAGAACACAGCGCTCCCACTGTATGGGAACTCCCAAGAGAGAATGGAGAAACACAGCGCTCCCCTGTACTGGGAGTCCCATAGAACAGAATGGGAGAAACACAGCGCTCCCCTGTACTGGGAACTCCTTTGAACAGAATGGGAAACACAGCGCTCCCCTGTTTCTGGGAACTCCCATAGAGGGAATGGAGAAAAACAGCGTCCCTGTAACTGGGAACTCCATTAGCAGCGACTGGAGAACACAGCGCTCCCCTGTACTGGGAACTCCCATAGAACAGAAGGGAGACTTACCAGATCTTCATTCTGAGCTGAGACTTTGGGGGCCCAGAGGTGGGATCAGCACTTCTCAGACTTTCTGCCTATCCTATTGCTATGCCACTACGAGTGAGATGTGGACACCCCTGTCACACCCCTAACCTAGTCCTGTTCACAAAGCTGAGAGGTGACAGTGTCTCATTCTCGCTAATCTTCTGTGATTCTGTGTAACTATGGCATTTCCATTCATTGACAGGAAGCAGAGATCCTAAAACTGAAAGCATGTGCATGTCTGTATGAGTATAATACAATAGTAGCACCTACCTGAATCCTATTATCCGGCACTTCCCTCTCCCTCAGCATGCCCTCCCGGTGCCAGCCTCCCTGCACTGGTGGTCAGCGTCCCTCAGTTTTTGGGGGTCCGCCTGCTCTGACCCTGCTGTCTGTGCTTTCCTGATGCCCGCAGGCCTGTAAACGGACGTGTGCCCAGCAAAACATCATGGACAACTGTGGCTGCACCCACTGGGAGTTCGCTTGCCCCAAGGAGCTGGGGTACCCTAAGTGTAATCTCAGCACTGCCACCATCCGTGAGTCCATTCTACACCTCAATGCGCTCTAATGCTCTCTGTTATCAGCCCAGTAGCGGCGGGGTACTGGCCCTTTAAGGGCATTGAGTAGAAGTGTTGTCTATTGAAACATAACTGAGTGGCCGGAAGGGAATATGCTCCGACCCCATAAGGGTAATGAATCATTGGGAGGTGCAAAAATTGGGGCTTATCTATACAATTAAGGGGGCTATCACGTACCCCATCACAGACATTCATAGCACAGTGACTGTATGTCCAGTAAAGAGGACCTGGGAATAGTAAATCCAAAATAACAAATCTGAAGCCTCTTCTGTTATATCTCTGTGTTGTGCTGTTCCTCTATTATTCCACCTGGAAATGTATTACTGAATCTGTCAAATGGGTGTTACTAATTAGGGGTGTGACCTTGCACAGTCTGACATTGTCCAATCAGTGCTGACAGTCGGTATGTGTAGGGACATGCTCCTGTTGAAACTGGAATGGTGACGCCCATCTGACAGATTTAGTAATACATTCCCAGGAGGAATAACAGAGGAACAGCACAACACAAAGTTAAAATAACAATCCTGGGGCCTCTTCTCTTAGTTCTCTGTGTTGTGCTGTTCCTCTATTATTCCCCCTAGAAATGTATTACTGAATCTGTCAAATGGGTGTTACCAATTAGAGGTGTGTCCCTGCTCAGTCTGACATTGTCCAATCAGTGCTGACAGTCGGTATGTGTGGGGACACACCGCTCTGTAAACTGGAATGGTGACGCCCATCTGACTGATTCAGTAATACATTCCCAGGAGGAATAATATAGGAACAGCACAACACAAAGTTAAAATAACAATCCTGGAGCATCTTTTCCTATAACTCTGTGTTGTGCTGTTCCTCTATTATTCCTCCTAGAAATTTATTACCGAATCTGTCAAATGGGTGTTACCAATCAGTGCTGATAGTCAGTGTATGCAGGGACCCGCCCCTTTGACAGATTCAGTAATACATTCCCAGGAGGAATAACAGAGGAACAGCACAACACAGAGGTATAAGGGAAGAGGCTGCAGGATTGTTATTATATGGGGAACACAAGGATTTACTGACACAGACCTGTCAGGAGAGGTCGGGGTCCCCTGTAAATGTCTGATAGGTGCAGGTCCCAGCGCTCCCCTGTACAGAGCGGAGAGGCGGCCGGGTGTGATTTGTCGCACACTCCTCTGCTCCTTGCGCCATCTCCCTCCACGTTCTGATCGCTGCGTTTTATGTTGCAGGCGATTGTGTCAAGCTCTACGAATTTAAGTTTGCACATGATGAACTGAACTGCCACTGCCCCCTTCAATGCAAGTGAGTATCCTGCACCCAGCGCTCGCTGCACTGCGGCTCGCCAGCCCTGGGGGGCTATCATTACCTGCACTGCTCTGGAAAAATGAAAGCTCAGTTCTGATTGGTGGTTATGGGCTCTGGTTGGTGGCTGTGGGCTCTGATTGGTTGCTATGGGCTCTGATTGGTTGCTATGGGCTCTGTGGTGGTGGGGTGTTTGGGGCGACTTTTGATTGGTCGCTATGGGCTCTGATTTGGTGACTATGAGCTCTGATTGGGTTGCTGATGGGGAGCTCTGGTTGGACGCTATGGGCTCAGATTGGGTTGGGTATGGGCTCTGATTGGTTGCTATGGGCTCTGATTGGTTGCTATGGGCTCTGATTGGTTTGCTATGGGATCTGATTGTTCGCTATGACTTCTGATTGGTCGCTATGGGCTCTGATTGGTCGGGTATGGGCTCTGATTGGTTTAGCTTAGGGGTTCTGGAAGTATGGTCTCAATATGGGCTATGATCTGTGGCTATTTTTGGGTTCCTTTGGTGGCTTGGGGTCCTTGAAATTTAGTGGATTTGGGGCTCTACATTGAGCATCTATGGGTACTGACCGGTGGCTATTTGGTACTCGATTGGTGGCTAAGGAGTTCTGATTGGTTGCTATGGAGTCTGATTGGGTCTTTTTATGGGGCTCACTGATTTCTTTCTATGGGCTCTGATTGGGTGAGCCCATTTGGCGCTATGGGTCTGATGGTGGCTAGTGGGCTCTGATTGGTCCTATTTGGCTCTGATTGGTTTGCTATGAGCTCTGATTGGTGGCTATGGGCTCTGATTGGGTGGCTTGATGGGCTCTGATTGGTGGCTATGGGCTCTGATTGGACGCTTGGCTGTGGGCTATGATTAGGTCTCTATGGGCTTGATCGGCGGCTTTGAGCTCTTATTGGTGACTATGGGGCTCTGATTGGTTGCTATGGGCACTGATTGGTGGCTATGAGCTCTGATTTGGTGGGCTGTTGGGCTTATCTGATTGGTGGCTATGGCTCTGATTGGTGGCTAAAGAGGCTTGATTGGTCTATGGCTCTGATTGGTGGCTATGGGCTCTGATTGTGGTTGCAATATGGGCTCTGATTGGTGGCTCTGGCTCTGATTGGTTCTATGGGATCTGATTGGTGGCTATAAGCTCTGATTGGTCTCTATGAGCTCTGATTGGTCCCATGGGCTCTGATTGGGCTTGGCTGATTGGTCTATTCTGATGTTCGTAGGGCTCTGATTTGGTCTCTGGGCTCTGATTGGTCACTTGGGCCTGATTGGCTATGCGCTCTGATTGGTCACTATGGGCTCTGATAGGTGGCTATGAGCTCTGATTGGTCGCTATGGGCTCTGATTGGTGGCTATGGGCTCTGATTGGTGGCTATGGGCTCTGATTGGTGGCTATGGGTTCTGATTGGTGGCTATGGGCTCTGATTGGTCACTATGGGCTCTGATTGGTCTCTGGATCTGATTGGTGCCCATGGCTTCTGATTGGCGCTATGGGCTCTGATTGGTGGCTATGGGCTCTGATTGGTGGGGAGCTCTGTTGGTTCTATGGCTTGATTTGGGTCTATGGGCTCTGATTGGGCACTATGGTTGATTGGGGCTATGGCTCTGATTTTGGGTTGTTGCTATGGTCTGGTTGGGCTATGATTGATTGTCTATGGGCTCTGATTGGTTGCTATGGGCTCTGATTGGTGGGTTTTGGGCTCTGAATTTGGCTATGGGCTCTGATTGGTGGCTATGGGCTCTGTTGGGTTGCGATTGGTGCTTGGCTCTGATTGGTTGCTATAGGCTCTGATTGGTGGTGCTATGTGCTCTGATTGGTCGCTATGGGCTCTGATTGGTCGCTATGTGCTCTGGATTGGTGCTATGAGCTCTGATTGGTTGCTATGGCTCTGATTGGTTACGAGTATGGCTATGATTGGTTGCCCATGAGCTTTGATTGGTTGCTATGAGTTCTGTGGTTTGCTATGGGCTCTGATTGGTGCTATGGCTCTGATTGGTCGCTATGAGGGTCTGATTGGTGCTATGTGCTCTGATTTGGGCGCTATGTGTTCTGATTGGTCGTATGTGCTCTGATTTTGGTGATGGGCTATGATTAAGGCTTGATTGGTTGCTATGGGCTCTGATTGGTTACTATGAGCTAATGAGCTATGATTGGTTGCTATGAGCTATGATTGGTTGCTATGAGTTCTGATTGGTTGCTATGGGCTCTGATTGGTTGCTATGGGCTTTTATCATTCTAGCATTTTATTCATTGCACAGGAGGATTAGAGCTCGCGCTCCCATTAGGATGGGGGTTGTTGTAGTATTTCTATGGTCTCCAGCCGCAGAGCACATGACACCGGTCTACAATTTCCTGTTTCCAGCCGACTCCGCTATTTAGCCAATTCTGCTTTTCTAAATCACATGACGGCGAAGCACAGATGAGGTTGCTGCTATAAATATACCTAGTGAGGGGAAGAGAGTTTCTGTTATATCTGACTTTGGAAAAGCTGGGTGACAACCAATATGGCACCTCCCACTGTGCTAAAATATAAAATCACCTCATACTTACATCTCCCATCATCACCTTTCCAGAGCTGCCAGGACTCCAGGATTCCCTTCCCCGATTCTGCACTGATGATGTCACGTTCATGGATCACATGATGCTGCAGCCAATCCCTGACCTCTGCAGTCACATGATGCTGCAGCCAATCACTGACCTCTGTGGTCACATGATGCTGCAGCCAATCTCTGACCTCTGAGGTCACATGAACCTGCAGCCAATCCTGACCTCTGCATCCTGGTTGCCATTCTGCCTCTGTGGTCACATGATGCTGCAGCCAATCCCTGACCTCTGTGGTCACATGATGCTGCAGCCAATCACTGACCTCTGTGGTCACATGATGCTGCAGCCAATCACTGACCTCTGTGGTCACATGATGCTGCAGCCAATCACTGGCCTCTGTGGTCACATGATGCTGCAGCCAATCCCTGACCTCTGTGGTCACGTGATGCTGCAGCCAATCCCTGACCTCTGCGGTCACATAATGCTTCAGCCACTCACTGACCTCTGCGGTCACATGATGCTGCAGCCAATCCTGGCCTCTGTGGTCACATGATGCTGCAGCCAATCACTGGCCTCTGTGGGCACATGATGCTGCAGCCAATCACTGGCCTCTGCGGTCACATGATGCTGCAGCCAATCACTGACCTCTGTGGTCACATGATGCTGCAGCCAATCACTGACCTCTGTGGTCACATGATGCTGCAGCCAATCACTGAGCTCTGTGGTCACATGATGCTGCAGCCAATCACTGAGCTCTGTGGTCACATGATGCTGCAGCCAATCACTGACCTCTGTGGTCACATGATGTACATGCCGATTGGTTATAATGTGTCTACGTTCTCTACTAATCTGTTTTTCCTTGCATAGGGAGGAGATCTATGAGCTGACCGTGTCCGGTCCCAGATGGCAGCCAATCCCTGCTTTCATGTAAGTGACGTGTATCACCTGAGGTGCAGCCAACACTGCCTCGTGGTCACTATGCAGCCAAATCACTAGCTTGTGGTCACATGATGTGAACCCCAATCCTGCCTCTGTGGCACATAAATGCCACCCCTTTACTACTCTGGGTGGTACATGATGTACATGTGATTGGTTACAATGTGTCTACGTTCTCTACTAATCTGTTCTTCTTTGTACAGGGGGAGTCTTGAGCTGACGTGCTGGATCCAGTGGCCGCCCACTGCTTCATAAAAGTGCGGGGTTCAGCCTGGGGTGCGGGTGTTGTGGATGGGAACAAATGTGTTATATGTGTGATCCTTTGTGTCTCCATTTCAATGTATTAGTTAGTATAACACCACGTCTGCCTTTGCACACGGCACGTAAAAGCTGCCTATATAACTCTAACTTCTAAAATGGCCGCTACATATTAGGCTTATAGAGATGTATTTGGTAATAGTCTTCATTTACCTTTCCCTATGTGTTATAAGCCGATCATTGTGGTGAGAAAACCCCCTTTAATTCTCATTATAAGTCGAAGGCGCCGCCTGCAAGGACTAAAACCTCTATTTCTGTTCACAGGAGAATTTCTCCAAAGACCTTAAAGAATGGGGAGGACAAATGAAGGACGTAGCCGACGATCCGGCGCTCATCAGGTACCTGCTCTCCATTGCTCTCTGTTATCTGCCACTGGGATGGGGCAGACTGTAGTGTTTTTCAATGGGATGAATGACAGTATAGCTTCCCTCCCCCACTCATGTTATAACGCTGCTGCACTATTATAAGCCGATGACCTTTTTAGGGGTAAATGGGTTGTCTCACTATGAAGATCATCGTTTAAAATGAGGCGGCCAAACATCCGAGCCTGTCCGCCCTTGGTTACCATTAGCAAAGTGCTATGGTTTAAGAGAACGGGCTGCGTTATTTGTGCTTAGCAACCGTGTTTGAGCCTAGGGTCGGGTTACGCCCGGCTAAAGTGTTACTGGCTGTCGGCTGAGTCCCGTCCCGCTCAGGTCGCGGACGGGAACCCACAGGGATAGAGAGAGAGAAAGAGAGAGAGATTTACACCCACGTAAATGTCATGTGCAGTCCCACGTAAAATGGAAAACAGCAGTCCCATGTAAGAGGTGCAGTTTTACATCGGCGACCCACATAAATCTCATGTGCAGTCCCACGAGAAACAGAAAACACAGCAGTCCAATGTAAGAGGTGCAGTCTTACACCGTCGGACCAATGGAAAATGGAAAACACAGCAGTCCGATGTAAGAGGTGCAGTCTTACATCGGCAGACCCACATAAAATAGGAAACATAGCAGTCCCATGTAAGAGGAGCAGTCTTAGATAGGCCGACCCACGTAACATGGAAAACACAGCAGTCCCATGTAAGAGGTGCAGTCTTACATCAGCAGACCCACATAAATCTCATGTGCAGTCCCACGTAAAAAACTGAATACAGCAGTCCCAAGTAAGAGGTGCAGTCTTACATCGGCAGACCCAAGTAAAACAGAGAACATAGCAGTCACATTTAAGAGGTGCAGTCTTACATCGGCCGACCCACGGGAAACACAGCAGTCTCATGTAAGAGGTACAGTCTTACATCGGCAAACCCACGTAAAACAGAAAACACAGCAGTCGCCTGTAAGAGGTGCAGTCTTACATCGGCAGTCCCATGCAGTACCACGTCAAAACTTTCGTGAGACAGATGCGAGGTCCCCCATAAACCACTTGTGAGAAATCACCCATCTTTCCCAGAGTCCTGAATGTCAAATGCCCATTCTAATTACAAAGAATGTAGAAAGAGTGAGAAATGTAGATACACACTATCAAGTTACACTTAGCTTTTCACTTCCAATGACAGCTGAAAACCTCTCCGTTCCCCCAGCTTACACAGAATGAAGAAATGTAGATATACACTATGGAGTTACACGTAGCTTTTCACTTCCAATGATTCCAATGACAGCTGAGACTCTCTCCCTTCCCCAGCACACACAAAATTAAGAAATGTAGATATACACGTAGGAGTTAAACTTAGCTTTTCACATCCAAAGATTCAAGGGACAGCTGGGAACCTCTCCCTCCCCCAGCTCACACAGAATGAACAAATGTAGATATACACTATGGAGTTACACTAAGCTTTTCACTTCCAATGATTCCAATGACAGCTGGGACTCTCTCCCTTCCCCCAGCTCACACAGAATGAAGAAATGTAGATATATACTATGGAGTTACACTTAGCTTTTCACTTCCAATGATTCCAGTGACAGCTGAGAACTTCTCCCTCCCCCAGCTTACACAGAAGGAAGAAATGTAGATATACGCTATGGAGTTACACTAAGCTTTTCACTTCCAGTGATTCCAATGACAGCTGAGACTCTTTCCCTTCCCCCAGCTCACACAGAATGAAGAAATGTAGATATACACTATGGAGTTACACTTAGCTTTTGACTTCCAATGATTCCAGTGAGAGCTGAGAACCTCTCCCTTCCCCCCAGCTCACACAGAATGAAGAAATGTAGATATACATTTTTGAGTTACACTAAGCTTTTCACTTCCAATGATTCCAAGGACAGCTGAGAACCTCTCCCTTCCCCCAGCTCACACAGAATGAAGAAATGTAGATATACACTATTGAGTTACACTTAGCTTTTCAATTCCAATGATTCCAATGACAGCTGGGAACCTTTCCCTTCCCCCCCGCTTACGCAGAATTAATTCTCACGTGCACACTTTGGGGGCGTGTCTGCAGAGGGAGAAACACGCCCCCTTAATTTCAAAAGCTCTGCTTGGCAACCAGCACAAAAGGCTGCCAAATGCTGGAACGAGACATCACCTTTAATGTCCTGATTTGTCTCTAATTTCTCCAGGGATAATTTTGTGAAGGTCGTGGTTTACTTCAAACAACTCAATTTCGAACACATAGAAGAGGAACCATCAATGACGGTGAGGACGGAGCCTAAATATATACGTATACACCATCTGCTCGGTGGACTGTGGGGCCCATGTGATGATGCCTGGTTACAAGAGCTGGACTATAGGGCTTGAAGTGGTAGCACTCATGACCGGGGCCCATACTCCACAAATCAGTGGTGCCATAATCTAATTGTGCAAAAAAATTCAGTGCAGCTCTGGATGTGACTAGAGTAGAGGTAAAATTATTCCACAAAGTGGAACTCTGCTGCTTCACACCCCAACCTATATACTCAGTGTTTCCATTTTCATTGCAGGAGATTAACCTCATCTCTAACATGGGGGGCTTGGTCGGCCTGTGGGTGGGCTTCTCTGTTTGCACCTTGGCGGAGTTCTTCGAGTTGCTGTTGGACGTGGTTCTGTTTTTTATTCGGAGGTGCCTCAGGACGGCGAACAGGGAGGAGTACTCCAACCCCTACATGCAGAAGCAGACCCCCATCTACCTACAGAAGACCACCAAGCTGTGAAGAAGGGGGCTACAGGGATTGGAGGACTCGTAAATTAGTAGGGGGATGACCCCGGGCCCCGTGGCCTATGGACTTTGTGAACACCCCAAGAACCTCCCCGCGCTCAGGCACACTCACTGCAGTCAACCTTCCATGTGTCCACAGTTGTAATAAGGGAGTAGAGGTTGGGGTGACGCAGGCTGGAGATCCGACACGCGACACTCACGAAATTACAATGTTGTTACACTTCTGTCGTCACCTGGTGCTGCGGATACTTTGTGCAATTCTGTCATTGCTGCAACTTTTGTGTGACATGTTCTGTGATAAAGTTGCACTTAGGCACACACTGTTGGCAAATTAAGGCTCAGCTAGCCTCTCGCAAGACTCCTATGGTTACAGCTAGCCTCTCACAGGACTCCTATGGGCACAGCTAGCCTCTCACAGGACTCCTATGGGCACAGCTACCCTCACACAGAACTCCTATGGGCACAGCTAGCCTCACACAGGACTCCTATGGGCACAGGTAGTGTCACACAGGACTCCTATGGGCACAGATCGCCTCACACTGGACTCCTCTGGGCACAGCTAGCCTCTCACAGGACTCCTATGGGCACGGCTAGCGTCTCACAGGGATCCTATGGGCTCAGCTAGCCTGTCACAGGACTCCTATGGGAATAGCTAGCCTCGCACAGGACTCCTATGGGCACAGCTAGCCTCTCACAGGACTCCTATGGGCACGGCTAGCTTCTCACAGGGCTCCTATGGGCACGGCTAGCCTCACACAGGACTCCTATGAGCACGGCTAGCCTCTCACAGGACTCCTATGGGCACAGCTAGCCTGACACAGGACGCCTATGGGCTCGGCTAGCGGCACACAGGACTCCTATGGGAGCAGCAAGCCTCACACAGGACTCCTATGGGCACAGCTAGTCTCACACAGGACTCCTATGGGCACAGCTACCATCACAAAGGACTACTATGGTTACAGCTAGCCTCTCACAGGACTCCTATGGGCACAGCTAGTCTCACACAGGACTCCTATGGGCACAGCTAGCCTCACACTGGACTCCTATGGGCACAGGTAGTCTCACACAGGACTCCTATGGGCTCAGCTAGCCTCTCACAGGACTCCTATGGGCTCAGCTAGCCTGTCACAGGACTCCTATGGGCACAGCTAGCCTCTCACCGGACTCCTGTGGGCTCAGCTAGCCTCACAGGACTCCTATGGTTACAGCTAGCCTCGCACAGGACTCCTATGGGCACAGCTAGCCTCTCGCAGGACTCCTATGAGCACAGCTAGCCTCTCACAGGACTCCTATGGGCACAGCTAGCCTTACACAGGACTCCTATGGGCTCAGCTAGCCTCACACAGGACTCCTATGGGAACAGCAAGCCTCACACAGGACTCCTATGGGAACAGCAAGCCTCACACAGGACTCCTATGGGCACAGCTAGTCTCACACAGGATCCATATGGCACAGCTACCTATCACAAAGGACTACTTATGGTTACAGATAAGCCTCACACAGACTCCTATGGGCACAGCTACCTCACACAGGACTACTAAAGAGCACAGCTAGCTCACACAGGACTCCTATGGGCACAGCTAGCCTCTCACACAGGACTCCTATGGCAGCACCCCGACTTTTTTCAAGCCTCTCACAGGACTCCTATGGTTACAGCTAGCCTCTCACAGGACTCCTATGGGCACAGCTAGCCTCACACAAGACTCCTATGGGCACAGCTAGCATCTCACAGGACTAGTATGGTTACAGCTAGCCTCTCACAGGACTCCAGTGGGTAAGGCTAGCCTCTCACAGGACTCCTATGGGTAAGGCTAGCCTCTCACAGGACTCCAATGGGGACAGCTAGCCTCTCACAGGACTCCTATGACAGGGTAGCTTCTCACAGGCTCCTATGGCACAGCTAGCCTCTCACAGGACTCCTATGGTACAGGGTAGCCCCTCTCACACAGTACTCCCCTTATGGGCACAGCTAGCTTCTCACAGGACTCCTATGTTTACAGCTAGCCTCTCACAGGACTCCTATGGGTACAGCTAGCCTCACACAGGACTCCTATGGGCACAGCTAGTCCCCACACAGGACTCCTATGGCACAGCTACCTCACATAGGACCTCTCAAGGCCATGGCCAGCTGTCTACACAGGACTACCCATGGGAATGCTATCCTCACACAGGACTCCTATGGGAACAGCAAGCCTCACACAGGACTCCTATGGGCACAGCTAGCCTCTCACAGGACTCCTATGGGAACAGCTAGCCTCTCACATGACTCCTATGGGTATGGCTAGCCTCACACAGGACTCCTATGGGAACAGCAAGCCTCACACAGGACTCCTATGGGCACAGCTAGTCTCACACAGGACTCCTATGGGCACAGCTACCATCACAAAGGACTACTATGGGCACAGCTAGCCTCTCACAGGACTCCTATGGGCACAGGTAGTCTCACACAGGACTACTATGGGCACAGCTAGTCTCACACAGGACTCCTATGGCACAGCTAGTCTCACACAGGACTCCTATGGGCACAGCTAGCCTCTCACAGGACTCCTATGGGCTCAGCTTTAAGCCTTGTCACAGCTACTCCCTAATGGGAACAGCTAGCATCGCACAGGACTATATGGTTACAGCTAGCCTCAACAGGACTCCTATGGGCACAGGGTAGCCTTTTCACAGGACTCCTATGGTTACAGCTAGCCTCTCACAGGACTCCTATGGGCACAGCTAGCCTCTCACAGGACTCCTATGCTTACAGGTAGTCTCTCACATGACTCCTATGGTTACAGCTAGCCTCTCACAGGACTCCTATGGTTACAGCTAGCCTCTCACATGACTCCTATAGGAACAGCAAGCCTCACACAGGACTCCTATGGGCACAGGCTACCCTCACACAGTAACTCCTATGGGCAGAGCTACCTCACACGGACTCCTATGGCACAGCTAGCTCACACAGGACTCCTATGGGCACAGCTAGCCCTCACACGGACTCCTATGGCACAGCTAGTCTCACACAGGACTACTTATGGTACAGCTAGCCTCTCACAGAACTCCTATGGGCCCCAGCTAATGGCCCTGTACACAGGACTCCTATGGGAATAGCTAGCCTCTCACAGGACTCCTATGGGCTCAGCTAGCCTGTCACAGGACTCCTATGGGAATAGCTAGCCTCTCACAGGACTCCTATGGGCACAGCTAGCCTCTCGCAGGACTCCTATGAGCACACTAGCTCTCAAGGACTCCCATGGGCACGGCTAGCTTCTACAGGGTCCTATGGGCACGGCTAGCCTCACACAGGAACTCCTATGTGGCTAGCAAGGGCCTCACACAGCTTCCTTTAATGGAACAGGGCAAGCCTCACACAGGACTCCTATGGGAACAGCAAGCCTCACACAGGACTCCTATGGGAACAGCAAGCCTCACACAGGACTCCTATGGGCACAGCTACCATCACAACAGGACTACTATGGCACAGATACCATCACAAAGGACTACTATGGTTACAGCTAGCCTCTCACAGGACTCCTATGGGCACAGCTAGTCTCACACAGGACTACTATGGTTACAGCTAGTCTCACACAGGACTCCTATGGGCACAGCTAGCCTCTCACAGGACTCCTATGGGAACAGTTAGCCTCTCACGGGACTCCTATGGGCACAGCTAGCCTCTAACAGGACTCCTATGGGCACTGCTAGCCTCTCACAGGACTAGTATGGTTACAGCTAGCCTCACACAGGACTCCTATGGGCACAGCTAGCCTCACACATGACTCCTATGGTTACAGCTAGCCTCTCACAGGACTCCTATGGTTACAGCTAGCCTCTCACATGACTCCTATAGGCTCAGCTAGCCTCATAGAGGACTCCTATGGGCACAGCTAGCCTCTCACAGGACTCCTATGGTTACAGCTAGCCTCCACTCCCACAGGCTACCTCTTATTGGCACAGCTAGCTTCACACAGGACTCCTATGTTACAGCTAGCCTCACACAGGACTCCTATGGGCAGAGCTACCCTCACACAGGACTCCTATGAGCACAGCTAGCCTCACACAGGACTCCTATGGGCACAGCTAGCCTCTCACAGGACTCCTATGGCCACAGCTAGTCTCACACAGGACTATTATGGTTACAGCTAGCCTCTCACAGGACTCCTATGGCCACAGCTAGTCTCACACAGGACTACTATGGTTACTGCTAGCCTCTCACAGGACTCCTTTGGGTATGGCTATCCTCTCACAGGACTCCTATGGGCAATGCTAGCCTCACACAGGACTCTTATGGGCACGGCTAGCCTCTCACAGGACTCCTATGGGTATGGCTATCCTCACACAGGACTCCTATGGGCACAGCTAGCCTCTCACAGGACTCCTATGGGCACAGCTAGCCTCTCACAGGACTCTTATGGGCACTGCTAGCCTCACACTGGACTCCTATGGTCACTGCTAGCCTCTCACAGGACTCCTATGGGCACAGCTAGCCTCTCACAGGACTCCTATGGGCACAGCTATCCTCTCACAGGACTCCAGCTCCACACAGATGTTCCAGCAGGCATCTAATAGCTCCACCTGTGATTTTTAGTATCGATGTGAATGTTGTGGGGGCTCCTCCATGTTTGTATTGTGGATGCCGTATAGATTGTGACCCGAAATAAAGACCCTTATATACAGGGCCCAGGGTGCGAAGAATAATCCGGCGGCCCCATAGTAGCACATATAATGGGGTCAGCATTCTGGATCTGGCTTTGGATGGAAATGGAGAAGATTCCAATTCACTGGAGATGAAGCAGATGATTTAAGTAGATTTATATGGAGTTCCCCTTTAAATTTTTCCTTGTTTCTTATGGAAGTAGATTTGATCGGTGAAAACATCTCACCTGGAAAAAAACATGTTTTGTGGAGGAAGCAGAGGTGTGCGGCCGTCCCCCGGGCACACAGGGGCCGCTCTCAGCGCTGAATGTTTACACAGGGTGGACGTTGGCAGCGGCGCCCGCCTATCCTCACCGCTGCACAAAGACCCCTGTATTCACTGCAAACCAACAAGCAAAACAGGGGCTCGGCAGCGGCGTCAGAAATGCAACTTTATGTATAAAGACACGAAACTAAAATTCATGAATACACAGAAAGCTATGAACCAGGATGGGAAGATGCTTGTATCCCATCCTGGGAAAGCTGGGTGACCGCTCGTAGGGCGGTTATTACAGGTCCACCGAACGTTGTCATCCAGCTTTCCTGGATTCCTGCACAGCACATGCCCACATCGAATACAGAAGGGCGGCGGAAAGCTGGGTGACAACCTCTGCATTATATAGGACACTATTATGAAGGGAGAGGAGGAACCTGGCAACCAATCAGGGCTCTGCTTTCAATACTGCTGTAGAAAGATGAAAGCCGAGCTCTGATTGCTTGCTATGGGCTCTGATTGGTTGCTATGAGCTGTGATTGGTCGCTATGGGCTCTGATAGATTGCTATGAGGTCTTATTGGTTGCTATGAGCTGTGATTGGTCGCTATGGGCTCTGATTGGTTGCTATGGGCTCTGGCTGCTATGGGCTCTGATCGGTTACTATGGGCTCTGATCGTTTGCTATGGGCGGTGATTGGTTGCTATGGGCGGTGAGTGGTCGCTATGGGCTCTGGTTGGTCGCTATGGGCTCATGGGTTGCTATGGGGGGTGATTGGTTGCTATGGGCTGGGAGGGGTTGCTATGGGCGGTGATTGGGTGCTATGAGCTGTGATTGGTCGCTATGGGCTCTGATTGGTTACTATGAGTTCTGATTGGTTGCTATGGGCTCTGATTGGTTGCTATGAGCTCTGATTGGTTGCTATGGCCTCTGGTTACTATGGGCGGTGATTGGTTGCTATGGGCGGTGATTGGTTGCTATGGGTAACAGTCTCCTTTTCCTGAGGCCTCTATCTCACGTGACCGCTCTGGTCCCGCCCTCCCGGCTCCCCAGGTGACCGCTGCCCTCCTGGTCTCCATAGTGACGGTCTCTGAGGTGACGGCCGGGCTCGGTTCCCGCTTCGGTCCCGGTAGTGACAGGCGCCGGCGCCCTCCATGGAGTGTGAGCGGGAGGTGCGGCGGAGGCTGCGGGAGGCCGGCCAGGAGCAGCTGCTGAGCTTCTGGGATGAGCTGGGCTCCGGGGAGCGGGCGGCTCTGCTCGGGGAGCTGAGGCTGCTGGACGCCCGGGAGCTGCGGGAGCACTGCCGCCGGGCACAGGACGCCTACGTGCGGGAGAGCAGCGCCCCTCAGCGGCTGGACGGCAGCATGCGCCCCGTGCCCCCGGAGTTCCTGGGCAGCGTCCGGAGGAGCCCGGCGGCCGAGCTGCGAGCCTGGGAGGCGGAGGGTGAGTGACGCCCGGGACTATGGGAGGGAGCCCCCCAAACTATCCGGGACTATGGGAGGAAGCCCCCCAAACTATCCGGGACTATGGGAGGGAGCCCCCCAAACTATCCGGGACTATGGGAGGGAGCCCCCCAAACTCTCCGGGACTATGGGAGGTAGCCCCCCAAACGATCCGGGACTATGGGAGGGAGCCCCCCAAACTATCCGGGACTATGGGAGGGAGCCCCCCAAACTATCCGGGACTATGGGAGGGAGCCCCCCCAAACTATCCGGGACTATGGGAGGGAGCCCCCCAAACTATCCGACTATGGGAGGGAGCCCCCCAAACTATCCGGGACTAAGGAGGGAGCCCCCCCAAACTTATCCGGACTATGGGAGGACCCCCCAAACTATCCGGGACAATAGGAGGGAGCCCCCCAAACTATCCGGACAATGGAGGGAGCCCCCCAAACTATCCGGACAGCCGGACTATGGAGGGAGCCCCCCAAACTATACCGGGACAGCCGGGACATGGTAGGGACCCCCCAACACAAACTGGACTATGGAGGGACCCCCCAAACTATCCGGGACTATGGGAGGGAGCCCCCCAAACATCCGGGACTATGGGAGGAGCCCCCCAAACTAAACCGGGGCTATGGGAAAGGGGGCCCCCCAAACTATCCGGACATGGGAGGGAGCACCCCAAACTATCCGGGACAGCCGGGACTATGGGAGGGAGCACCCCAAACTATCCGGGACTAAAGGAGGGAGCCCCCCAAACATCCGGACAGCCGGACTATGGGGGGGAGCCCCCCAAACTATCCGGGACTATGGGAGGGGGCCCCCAAACTATCCGGGACTATGGGAGGGGGCACCCCAAACTATCCGGGCAGCCGGACTATTGAGGGAGCCCCCCAAACTATCCGGGACTATGGAGGGAGCACCCCAAACTATCCGGGACAGACGGGACTAAAGGGAGGGACACCCCAAACTATCCGGACAGCCGGGGCTATGGGAGGGGGCAACCCCAAACATCCGGGAAATATGGGAGGAGCCCCCCAAACTATCCGGGGCAGCCGGGGCTAAAGGGAAGGGGCCCCCCAAACTATCCGGGGCAGCGGGACTAGGGAGGGAGCACCCCAAACTATCCGGGACTATGGGAGGGAGCCCCCCAAACTATCCGGGACAGCCGGGACTATGGGAGGGAGCCCCCCAAACTATCCGGGACTATGGGAGGGAGCCCCCCAAACTATCCGGGACTATGGGAGGGAGCCCCCCAAACTATCCGGGACTATGGGAGGGAGCCCCCCAAACTATCCGGGACTATGGGAGGGAGCCCCCCAAACTATCCGGGACTATGGGAGGGAGCCCCCCAAACTATCCGGGACTATGGGAGGGAGCCCCCCAAACTATCCGGGACTATGGGAGGGAGCCCCCCCAAACTAACCGGGACAATGGGAGGGAGCCCCCCAAAAAAACCGGGGCTATGGGAGGGAGCCCCCCAAACTATCCGGGACTATGGGAGGGAGCCCCCCAAACTATCCGGGACTATGGGAGGGAGCCCCCCAAACTATCCGGGACAGCCGGGACTATGGGAGGGAGCACCCCAAACTATCCGGGACTATGGGAGGGAGCCCCCCAAACAGTCCGGGCCCGCCGCGACTATGGGAGGGAGCCCCCCAAACTATCCGGGACTATGGGAGGGAGCCCCCCAAACTATCCGGGACTATGGGAGGGAGCCCCCCAAACTATCCGGGACAGCCAGCACTAAAGGAGGGTGCACCCCACAAGAACATGCACGTCCCAGAATCCCTGCTACACCCCCACCGTGCACACCCCACAAGAACCGGCACATCCCAGAATCCCCGCTACACCCCACAAGAACCGGCACATCCCAGAATCCCCGCTACACCCCCACCGTGCACACCCCACAAGAACTGGCACATCCCAGAATCCCCGCTACACCCCACAAGAACCGGCACATCCCAGAATCCCCGCTACACCCCACAAGAACCGGCACATCCCAGAATCCCCGCTACACCCCACAAGAACCGGCACATCCCAGAATCCCCGCTACACCCCACAAGAACCGGCACATCCCAGAATCCCCGCTACACCCCACAAGAACCGGCACATCCCAGAATCCCTGCTACACCCCCACAAGAAATGGTACATCCCAGAATCCCTGCTACACCCCCACAAGAAATGGTACATCCCAGAATCCCCGCTACACCCCACAAGAACCGGCACATCCCAGAATCCCCGCTACACCCCACAAGAACCGGCACATCCCAGAATCCCCGCTACACCCCACAAGAACCGGCACATCCCAGAATCCCCGCTACACCCCACAAGAACCGGCACATCCCAGAATCCCCGCTACACCCCCACCGTGCACACCCCACAAGAACCGGCACATCCCAGAATCCCCGCTACACCCCACAAGAACCGGCACATCCCAGAATCCCCGCTACACCCCCACCGTGCACACCCCACAAGAACCGGCACATCCCAGAATCCCCGCTACACCCCCACCGTGCACACCCCACAAGAACCGGCACATCCCAGAATCCCCGCTACACCTCCACCCTGCACACCCCACAGGCACCGGCACGTCCCAGAATCCCTGCTACACCCCCACCGTGCACACCCTTCAAGATCCGGCCCGTCCCAGAATCTCCGCTACATCCCCACCGTGCACACCCCACAAGAACCGGCACATCCCAGAATCCCCACCGTGCACACCCCACAAGAACCGGCACATCCCAGAATCCCCACCGTGCACACCCCACAAGAACCGGCACATCCCAGAATCCCCACCGTGCACACCCCACAAGAACCGGCACGTCCCAGAATCCCCGCTACACCCCCACCGTGCACACCCCACAAGAACATGCACGTCCCAGAATCCCCGCTACACCCCCACCGTGCACACCCCACAAGAACATGCACGTCCCAGAATCCCCGCTACACCCCCACCGTGCACACCCCACAAGAACCGGCACATCCCAGAATCCCCGCTACACCCCCACCGTGCACACCCCACAAGAACCGGCACATCCCAGAATCCCCGCTACACCCCCACCGTGCACACCCCACAAGAACCGGCACATCCCAGAATCCCCGCTACACCCCACAAGAACCGGCACATCCCAGAATCCCCGCTACACCCCACAAGAACCGGCAGTACATCCCCAGAAACCCCCGTGCACACCCCACAAGAACCGGCACATCCCAGAATCCCCGCTACACCCCACAAGAGCCGGCACATCCCAGAATCCCCGCTACACCCCACAAGAACCGGCACATCCCAGAATCCCCGCTACACCCCACAAGAACCGGCACATCCCAGAATCCCCGCTACACCCCACAAGAACCGGCACATCCCAGAATCCCCGCTACACCCCACAAGAACCGGCACATCCCAGAATCCCCGCTACAACCCACAAGAACCGGCACATCCCAGAATCCCCGCTACAACCCACAAGAACCGGCACATCCCAGAATCCCCACCGTGCACACCCCACAAGAACCGGCACATCCCAGAATCCCCGCTACACCCCCACCGTGCACACCCCACAAGAACCGGCACATCCCAGAATCCCCGCTACACCCCACCGTGCACACCCCACAAGAACCGGCACATCCCAGAATCCCCGCTACACCCCCACCGTGCACACCCCACAAGAACCGGCACATCCCAGAATCCCCGCTACACCCCCACCGTGCACACCCCACAAGAACCAGCACGTCCCAGAATCCCCGCTACACCCCCACCGTGCACACCCCACAAGAACCGGCACATCCCAGAATCCCCGCTACACCCCCACCGTGCACACCCCACAAGAACCGGCACATCCCAGAATCCCCGCTACACCCCCACCGTGCACACCCCACAAGAACCGGACTCCCAGAATCCCCCGCTACACCCCCACCGTGCAAAACCCCACAAGAACCGGCACATCCCAGAATCCCCCGCTACACCCCCCCCGTGCACACCCCACAAGAACCGGCACATCCCAGAATCCCCGCTACACCCTCACCGTGCACACCCCACAAGAACCGGCACGTCCCAGAATCCCCGTTACACCTCCACCCTGCACACCCCCACCGGCACCCCACCGCACTCCCTAAAGATCTCCCCGCAAACCTACCCCCACCGTTCACACCCCACAAGGCCGGCACACCCAGAATCCCCGCACACCCCCCAACCCCCCCAAGAGCCGAAACCCTCCCAGAAATCCCCGCTACAAACCCCACAAGACCGGCACTTTCCCCGAATCCCCGCTACACCCCACGAACCCCAACCGGCACATCCCAGAATCCCCGCTACACCCCACAAGAACCGGCACATCCCAGAATCCCCGCTACAACCCCCCCCACCACCCCCAAGGAACCGGCCAACCTCCCAGAATCCCCGGGTACAAAACTAACCCCCCAAGAACCGGCACTCCCAGAATCCCCGCTACAACCCAACCCCCCAAGAACCGGGAAAATTTCCCCCCCGACATCCCAGAATCCCCGCTACACCCCCACCGTGCACACCCCACAAGAACCGGAACATCCCAGAATCCCCACCGTGCACACCCCACAAGAACCGGCACCTCCCAGAAACCCCCCTACACCCCCACCCTGCACACCCCCAAGAACCACACACCCAGAATCCCCCCTACCCCCTATCTTTCAAAACCCCCACAAAACCCGGGACATCCCGAATCCCCGCTACACCCCACTAGAACCGGCACATCCCAGAATCCCCCGATACACCCCACTAAACCGGCACATTCCCAGAATCCCCGCTACACCCCACTAGAACCCGGGACATCCCAGAAAACCCCGCTACACCCCACTAGAACCCCGGGACATCCCAGAATCCCCGCTACAACCCCACAAGAACCCGGCACCATCCCAGAAACCCCGCTACCCCCACAAGAACCGGCACATCCCAGAATCCCCGCTACACCCCACAAGAACCGGCACATCCCAGAATCCCCGCTACACCCCACAAGAACCGGCACATCCCAGAATCCCCGCTACACCCCCACCGTGCACACCCCACAAGAACCGGCACATCCCAGAATCCCCGCTACACCCCTATCGTGCACACCCCACAAGAACCGGCACATCCCAGAATCCCCGCTACACCCCCAACGTGCACAACCCACAAGAACCGGCACATCCCAGAATCCCCGCTACACCCCCACCGTGCACACCCCACAAGAACCGGCACGTCCCAGAATCCCCGCTACACCCCCACCGTGCACACCCCACAAGAACCGGCACGTCCCAGAATCCCCGCTACACCCCCACCGTGCACACCCCACAAGAACCGGCACGTCCCAGAATCCCCGCTACACCCCCACCGTGCACACCCCACAGGAATCGGCACATCCCAGAATCCCCGCTACACCTCCACCCTGCACACCCCACAAGAATGGGCACATCCCAGAATCCCCGCTACACCCCCACCGTGCACACCCCACAGGAACCCCGGGACATCCCCCGAATCCCCCGCCCACAAACCCCCAAAACCCTGCACAACCCCCCCCAAAAACGGGGACTCCCCGAAAACCCCCCTAAAACCCCCCCCGTGCACCAACCCCCCAGGGACCGGCCCCATCCCGAATCCACGCCCACACCCCCACCGTGCACCCCCCCAAAAGAACCCGGCCCCGTCCCAGAATCCCTGTACATTTCACCCCCCCCGGGCCACACCCACAAGAACCGGGGACGTCCCCCAAAAACCCCCCCAAAACCCCCCCAAGAACCGGGCCCCATCCCAGAATCCCCCCTACACCCCCACCGTGCACACCCCTCCCCGGCACCGGGACAATTTCCCCGAATCCACGCAAAAACCCCCACCGGCAAAACCCCCAAGAACCGGCACCCCCCCAGAATCCCTGCTAACCAAAACCCCCCCGTGCCAAACCCCCCAAGAAACCCGGGGCCCCCCCCACAAACCCCCCCCTAACCAAAAACCCCCCCCTGCACACCCCACAAGAACCAGGCACGCCCAAAAATCCCCGCTCAAACCCCCCCCGTGCACACCCACAAGAACCCCGGGACGTCCCAGAATCCCCGCCTACAAAACCCCCACCGTGACCCCCCCACAAAACCGGGACGTCCCAGAATCTCCGTTTCCCCCCCACCGTTTTAAACCCCACAAGAATGGGCACGTCCCAAATCCCCGACACCCTGCCCCTGCAACAAACCCCCCAAAAAACCGGCACGTCCAGAATCCCCTTACAAAACCCCCCCCGGTACACCCACAAAAATGGGCCAAAGTCCCAGAATCCCCCCAAAAAAAACCCTGCCGTGCACACCCCCCCCAAAAAACCCACGCCCAGAATCCCCCCGCCCAAAAAACCCCAAACCTTTACACCCACAAGAACCCGGGACTCCCAGAATCCCCGCAAAAACCCCCCCCGGCAAAACCCCAGGAACCGGCCCCGTCCCAGAAAATTTCCCCCCTACAAACCCCCACCTGTGCAAAACCCCACAAGAACCGGGACATCCCAAATTCCCCCCCTAAAAACCCCCCACCCCCCTGCACACCCCACAAAAAGGGGACTTTCCCCCCAAATTTCCCCCCAACAACCCTGCCTCACACCCCCCCAAGAACCCGGCACGTCCCAGAATCCCCGCTAAAAAAAAACCCTTTCCTGCACACCCCACAAGAACCCGGCACTTTCCCCAAAACCCCCCTACAAAAAACCCCCCACCCCTGCACAAACCCCCCAAAGGGACCGGCAAAATCCCCAAAAAAACCCCCTAAAAACCCCCACCCCCCTGCACACCCCACAAAAACGGGCACATCCCAGAATCCCCTTAAAAAAACCCCCACCGACAAAAAACCCCACAAGAACTGGCACAAACCCAGAATTTTCCCCCCTACACCCCCTTTTCGTGCCAAACCCCCCAAGAACCCGGCACATCCCAGAATCCCCCCGCTACAACCCCCATCGTGCACCCCCACAAGAACCCCGGGACATCCCAAATCCCCGCTACAAAACCCCCACCGTGCAACCCCACAAGAACCCGCACATCCCAGAAACCCCGCTACAAACCCCCAAACCCGGGACAAAAACCCCAAGAACCGCACATCCCAGAACCCCCCTACAAAAAAAACCCCCACCCCGGGACACCCCACAAGAACCCGGGACATCCCAGAATCCCCGCTACACCCCCACCCTGCACACCCCCCAAAAAACCCCCAAAATCCCAGAAAACCCCCCAAAAAAAAACCCCCCGTGCACACCCCACAAAACCCCCAACGCCCAGAATCCCCCCCTAACCAACCCCCAAACCCTGCAACACCCCCCAAGAACCCCAATCCCCAAATTTCCCCCTAAAAACCCCCACCCGGGCCCCCCCCACAAAACCCGGCCATCCCAAATCCCCCCCAAAACCCCCAACCCCTTTCACACCCCCCAAAAAACCGGGACATCCCCCAAAACCCCCTACAAACCCCCAACCCCTTTCACAAACCCCACAAAGGGACCCGGGAAAATCCCCGAAACCCCCAAAAACACCCCCACCGTGCCCACCCCAAAAGGGACCGGCACATCCCGAATCCCGCTACAAAACCCCCCCAAGGGACACCCCACAAGAACCCACAAACCCGAATCCCCCCCAAAAAACCCCCCCCGGCCACAACACAAAAACCGGCACTCCCAGAAAACCCCCCCACACCCCCCACCGTGCAAAACCCCACAAGAACCGGCACATCCCAGAACCCCCTAACCCCCCCCCCCCCCCCAAACCCTTCACAAAACCCCCCAAAAACCCCGGGACATCCCCCAAAACCCCCCTACAAAACCCCCAAATCAAAACCCCCCCAAGAAACCCGGGACAAACCCAGAATCCGCGCCTACAACCCCCAACTTTCACACCCCACAAGAAAACCCCACATCCCAGAAACCCGCTACACCCCCCACCGTGCACAAACCCCACAAAGATCCGAAAACATCCCAGAAATTTCCCCCTAAAAAAACCCCCCCCGTTCACACCCCACAAGAACCCGGGACATCCCAGAATCCCCCCTTTCCAAACAAACCCCCCCCTGTGCACAAACCCCCAAGAAACCGGGCCCCCCCCGAACCCCCCCCCATTTAAAAAAACCCCCAAATTTGCACACCCCCCCAAGAACCGGGACTCCCAGAATCCCCGCTACAAAAAAAACCCCCCCCGTTGGGACAGCCCACAAGAACCGGCACAACCCAAATCCCCCCATACACCCCCCCCGGCACAAAACCCCCCAAGAACCGGGACATCCCAGAATCCCCCCCTAAAAACCCCCCCCCTGCAAAACCCCACAGGGACCCCGGGACGTCCCAAATCCCCGCTTAAAAAAACCCCCACCGTGCAACCCCCCCACAAGAATGGGGGAAAATTTCCCAAAAACCCCCGCTACAAAAACACCCCCACCGTGCACCCCCCCCCAAGAACCACACATTCCCCCCAAAACCCCCCTAAAAAACCCCCCCTGTTCAAAACCCCACAAGAACCGGAACATCCCAGAATCCCCCCCTGCACCCCTGTCCCTGCAACCCCCCCCAAGAACCCCGGCAAAATCCCAAAACCCCGCTACTCCCCCCCACCCCTGCAAAACCCCACCCAAAAACCCCCCCAATTTCCCCGAATCCCCCTAAAAAAACCCCAAACGTGCACAACCCCCCAAAAACCGGCACATCCCAAAAGATCCCTGCTACAAAACCCCCCCCGTGCCAACCCCCCCAAGAACCCCCGGGACATTCCCCCGAATTTCCCCCCAACACCCCCCCGTTCCCCACCCCACAAGGGGAAACCCGGCCCCAACCCCAAAACCCCCCCCACACCCCTATCGTGCAAACCCCCCCAAAAACCGGCACAAACCCAAATCCCCCCCCTACAAAAAACCCCCCCAAGAACCCCCGGGACAATCCCAGAATCCCCGCTTTAAACCCCCCCCCCGTGCACATCCCACAAGAACGGGGACATGCCCAGAATCCCCGCTCCCCCCCTATCGTGCCAAAGAACCCCCCAAAAAAAGGGAACCCGGGACCTCCCCCGAATTTTCCCCCTAAAAAAAACCCCCACCGTGGGACACCCCACAAGAACCCGGGGACGTCCCAGAATCCCGGGTAAAAAACCCGTGGGCCCTGCAACACCCCACAAGAATCGGCACGTCCCCGAATACCCCTACACCCCCCCGGTACAAACCCCACAGGGAACCCGGACACACCCCTAATCCCCGCTACACCCCCCCCCGTGCACACCCCACCGCACCGGGACTCCCAGAATCCCCCCTACAAAAACCCCCCCTGCACACCCCACCTGCACCCCAAAGTCCCAAAAATCCCCGCTACAAAAAAAAACCCCCACCGTGCACACCCCCCAGAACCGGCAAAGTCCCAGAATCCCCCTCAAAAACCCCCACCGTGCACAAACCCCCAGGAACCGGCACATCCCAGAAATTTTCCCCCTACACCCCCACCAGGCCCCACTCCACAAAGAACCCCCCACATCCCAGATTCCCCGCTAAAAAAAACCCCCACCGGCACCACCCCCCCAAGAACCGGGAAAAACCCAGAATCCCCCCCAACAAACCCCCCCCGGCACACCCCACAGGGACCGACACAAACCCCGAATCCCCCTAAAAACCCCCACCGGGGCAACCCCCCCACCCAAAAACCCGGGACGTCCCAGAAACCCCCTAAAAAAAACCCACAAAAATGTACAACCCCACAAGAACCGGCACATCCCGGAAACCCCCCCTACAAACCCCCCCCGTGCACACCCCAGAAGAACCGGGGAAAAAACCCAGAAATTCCCCCACCGTCAAAACCCCACAAGAAACCGGGAAATTCCCCGAATCCCCGCTACACCCCCACCGTTCCACCCCCAAGAAAAAGGTACATCCCCCAAAACCCCCTATACCCCCACCGGGGCCACCCCACAAAAGGGCCGGCACGTCCCAAAAACCCCCTACACCCCCCCACCGGCACCCCCCCAAAGGAAACCGGCGCATCCCCGAATCCCCGGTACCCCCCCACCGGGACACCCCACAAGAACCGGGACATCCCCAAAACCCCCCGCTACAAAAACCCCCCCCGGCAAAGCCCCCCCAAGAACCTCACTTTCCCCGAATCCCCCCTACACCCCCCCCGTTCACACCCCAAAAAGAACCCCCCACATTCCCCGAATCCCCGCCCTAAAACCCCCCAAAGTGCACATCCCAGAATCCCCCCCTACACCCCCCCCCTTTCACACCCCACAGGCAATGGCACATCCCAGAATCCCGCTAAAAACCCCCACCCGGGGCACAACCCCCCAAGAAACCCCGGGGGCATCCCCGAATCCCCCCCTTCACCCCCCAAACCCTGTAAAACCCCCAAAAAGAAACCGCACATTTCCCCAAAACCCCCCTAAAAAAAACCCCCCCCGTGGCCCCACTCCCACAAGAAACGGCACCCCCCGAATCCCCGCTAAAAACCCCCCCCCGTACACACCCCACAAGAACCGCAAAATCCCAAAAACCCCCCCCCCTACACCCCCACCGGGAAACCCCCACAAGAACAGGCACATCCCAGAATCCCCGCTACACCCCCACCGTGCACACCCCACAAGAACCGGCACATCCCAGAATCCCCGCTACACCCCCACCGTGCACACCCCACAAGAACCGGCACATCCCAGAATCCCCGCTACACCCCCACCGTGCACACCCCACAAGAACATGCACGTCCCAGAATCACCGCTACACCCCCACCGTGCACACCCCACAAGAACCGGCACATCCCAGAATCCCCGCTACACCCCCACCGTGCACACCCCACAAGAACCGGCACATCCCAGAATCCCCGCTACACCCCCACCGTGCACACCCCACAAGAACCGGCACATCCCAGAATCCCCGCTACACCCCCACCGTGCACACCCCACAAGAACCGGCACATCCCAGAATCCCCGCTACACCCCCACCGTGCACACCCCACAAGAACTGGTACATCCCAGAATCCCCGCTACACCCCCACCGTGCACACCCCACAAGAACCGGCACGTCCCAGAATCCCCGCTATGCCCCATGGTCATTGGTGCATTCAGCACTATGGGAGGCTGCACCCCAAGAATCAGCTCCTGCCCCAGAGTCCCACAGACAGTGCTTCCTGCAATCTGTGTAGAAACGAGCCCCCCAAATTATCCTGCCCCCAACCCACTGTTTGTTCTCCCACAATCCTCAGTGGGCCCCCGACCTCGCACTGCAGCCCAGTGTCTGTAGCTGAGGAGGTGCCTCTCGGGGCTCTCCAATGTCGGAGTGCCGCTGCCTGCACCCGATGCCACCACTGTGGGCTCCCTGCCCGCTCACATGGTATCTGCTGCAGTCATGGGACCTTGTACCCGCTCTGTAATAAGCCGCCGGCTGTTATCTCCACGTCTCATGACTTTGTACCCGCTGCAGTGACCCGGCCACGAGGCCGCTGCCACCAATGTCCACCCGCCACACAGAGCCCAAGGAGCCGAGTTGAGAAACAGGGGGGCCCCAACTTGCCCCGAGACAAAACCCCCGGCCCCAGATATGAAGCGGGGTCACCACATACATGAGGAGACAGCGCCACCCTGACCATGGGTAGTGTCTGGTATTGCAGCTGTCTACAGAGCCAGGGTCACAGGATACAGACCCCGTCATGGCAGCTGCAGGCCGTCTCTCCTTTTGATATTGTTCCCGGGCGGAGGAGGTCCGCACGCCACACAGGACAACAAACGCAGCACGGAGGGCCTACAGGGGGGCCTGTGTTCCTCCATTTGTTCTATGGAGTTCCCAGTACAGGGGACGCTGTGTTCTCCATTCGTTCTATGGGGCCATACAGGGAGCGCTGTTTTCTCCATTCTTCTATGGGATTTCCGGTACAGGGGAGCGCTGTGTCCCTTTTTCGTTCTAGGGGAGTTCCCGTAAAAAGGGAGCGCGGGGTTTCTCCATTCTTTTCATGGGAGTTCCCGGTCGGGGGAGCCTGTTTTTCCCCCCATTCTGTTCTAGGGATTTTCCCGGACAGGGAGCCGGGGTTTCTCCATTCTTTTTCATGGATTTCCCCCAGTACAGGGAGCGCTTGTTTCCCTTCTGTTCTATGGGATTCCCGGTACGGGGGAGCGTGTGTTTCCCCACTTTCTATGGGATTTTCCTGGTACGGGGGAAGCGCGTGTTCTCCATTCGTTCTATTGGGAGCCCCGGACAGGGGAGCCTTTTTCCCCCGCTAGGGTTTTTCCCTCAGGGGGGTTTTCCCTTTTTTATACCCAAGGGGAGCCTTTTTCCCTCCTTTCTGTTCTAGGGGAGTTCCCTAAAAGGAACGCTAGGGGGTTTCCTAAAATTTTTCTCCCTTTCTTTTGGAGTTCCCAGTACAGGGGAGGCGTTTCCCCCCCCAGGGGGCCCTAGGGGGACCCCCCTTTTTTCTCCTCAGGGGAGTTCCCATACAGGGGAGGCCCTTTTTGCTGGTTTTCCCCTAAAATTTTTTCCCCTTCTTTAAGGAGTTTCCCAGTACAGGGGAGCGCGTGTTCTCCCATTTGTCTATGGGAGTTCCCAGAACGGGGGAGCGCGTGTTTCCCATTCTGTTCAGGGTTTTGGGGGGGATGAAAGGGCTGCAGTCTTGTTGTCTTGAAATGTGCGGAACATCTGGTTTCTGTTTAAACGGTTAAACGCCAGATCTCCCAAAAAAGGGTTGGCGGGCTGCGCTGGCGGGGGGTCAGGGAACCCGCCTAGGGGTGACTTACCCCAAAGGAATGTACAGTGTGGGGCTGCCCAGCGGGAAGACCCTGTACCAGATCCAGGCGGAGCGGATCCTGCGACTGCAGCAGTTGGCTGGAGAGAAGTACTCGGCACGCTGCACCGTGCCATGGTGAGCGCCTGCGCGGCTCCTCTGATACCTGACCCCCACAACATTCAGTGTGCTGCCGGGAAGGGATGCTCCATTTACATACTCATCCCCCCCCCAATGAGCTGATCGCAGGGTGGGCACTTGCAAAAGATTCATCCATCCCCGGGGCCCCAACTACCGGTGACATTTTATACTTCTGGGTCTTGGGGGCCAGTGCTTTTCTTTCCCCCCCTACCCCAAGGCGTGCCCCCCCCTTTTCCGGGGGATACACCATAGGAGAGCCCTCAGTCCGGCCGACATGCTCAGACAACACCTCTCCTCTCGGGGCACTGCGTCTTTTCCCCTGCTTATACACACACACTCACTTTTTGAGGAGTGTTCAACCCCAGGTGTTTGTCTTCTACCCCTCCTCGTAAACTCCCTTAGTAATCACACCACCACTCTAAACAGTGTTCAACCCCGGTGCGGGATTCTACCCCTTTTCCTCGTACCCTTAGTAATCACACACATACTGCTGGGGGCAAAGTGTTAACCCCGGTGCTGCTTTCACTTGTCCTTCTGTACTCCTTAGTAATCACACACACTGCTGCGAGCAATGTAAAACCCCAGCCTGTCATCTCTTCCCCGCTTAGTAAACACACCTCCTGCTGAGGGGGGTTTTTTCAACCCCGGGTGCTGTCATTCTACTCCTTCCCTCTGTACCCTTAGTAATCCCAATCACTGCGAGCGAGTGTTCAACCCCGGGGTCTTTTATTTTCTCGTCCTTTTACTCCTTATAATCACACAGACTCACTGCTGATTGAAGTTTAAACCCCCAGGTTTGTCATTCTACCCCGTCCTTTGTACTTCTTAGTAATCCACACAGTCACGCTGAGCGGGTTCAACCCAGGTGCGTCACTCTACCCCGTCCTTTATCTTTAAAATTAGTGAAACAGTCAAATAAAATAAATAAATAAACCCTCAATCATAAAAATGTGCATTGAAAAAAAGATAGGGGAAAGGAAAGAAGTGGTAACCATTCACCCACATTGTGTACTTCCAGCTCTTTACCTAAACAAAGCTTTTTTTTTGAAAAGTGAGGAACGGGGGGAAGGCAGGGTGATGTCAAACCTGCGGGGTCACTGATATCATTTCAAACAAACTGCAAACCCTTTTTTTGAGAACCGAAAGCTAAGAAGGAAAACCAGGCATAAAAATGCCTTTGTGGAAAAAAAACCATTTTAAAAATACACAGGCTAAAAAAAAAAAAAAAAATTAAAATTTTACCACAACGTCTACTCAGAGCCTTTTAAAAAAAAGCTTTGTTTCTGTTCACGCTGCAAATGTATTTATTTTTTTAAATTCCACAGTAGTTTATATGTGAGCTCAAACTACTCCCCCCAAAAATACAACTTCTCCTGTTTAAAACAATCCTCATCAGCTGGCCCCGAACAAATAAAAATTATGACGGGAAAAACCCCCAGGGGGGCAAAAAACAAAAGAAAAGTACTGCGCAAAAGGGGGCCTTTTCAGGTCGGGGGCTTGAGGGGTTAGGGGTATGTTCACACGGGTACATGCTGCAATACGCCAGGTGTTTTGGAAGTAGGCACTGGCAGCTATACTATATACTAATCGGGCTAAAGGTTGGGTATTCATAGCCCTCTATGAATTACCGGAATTGCAGGGCACTTTTTTGGGGGCGATTGCAGGTTGAACAAACCCAACCCCCGGGGCGCCTCTTTTAAAAACAAAAAAACGTGGTTCACAACAACCAAATCGGACCTTCCCAGTTTATAAAAAGCTACAATATGAAAGCAAGCATCTGATTGGCTGCAGTGACGCTTCTAATGCTCGCCGCATCTAAAAGGGTTTTTGCCCCCCCCCCGGGACACATTCCCAGCATTCACCCTGAGCCCCACCCAGAAGTTCTTTGAGGAGCACAACTTTTTCGGCATCGACCGGGCGGACGTGGTGATGTTCGAGCAGAGGATGCTGCCCGCGGTCGCTTTTGATGGAAAGGCCATTTTGAGAGGGAAGGACAAGGTTCAGGCTCCTACCTGGGCAAATAGACGGGGAAATCCTAAAAGGGATCCTCTTGACAGCCCCGCTATGGGGGGTTTTACCTGCATGTCTTTTTTCTAAAGGGGACGTCTGGTTTGCAGGCTCCTTAATCTGTACCCTTCATGTCATTGCAGATGGTAACGGCGGCTTGTACAGAGCGCTGGCCGATAACCACACCGGGGGACATGGGGGGCGCGAGGGTCGTTTTACATCCACTCAATTGGCCCCCCCCCCTTCAGGTGGAGGGGTTCTGTAGTTTAAAAGGCCCCACTTCCCGTCAGGCTGGGGGTGCTTTGTTTTAGCTTTAAACCCCACTTCCTGTCAGGGGTGGAGGGTTCTTACTTTAGGCCCCCCCTTCCGTAGGGGGTGGAGGGTTTTTTAGCTTTAGGGCCCCACTTCCCCAGCGGAGGGGTTCTGTAGTTTTTGGCCCCCCACTTCCTGCTCAGGGCTGGAGGTGTTCTGTAGTTTTAGGCCCCACCCCTTTCCTCTCAGGCGGGGGGTTCTGTAGTTTAGGCCCAACCCTGCTCAGGGGTGGAGGGGTTCTGAGCTTAGGCCCCACTTCCTCTCAGGCGGGGTCTTCTGTAGCTTAGGCCCCCCCCTTCCTGCTCAGGCGGGGGGCTTCGTAGCTTTAGGCCCCCACTTCCGCCGGCTTGGGGGGGCCTCGTACTTTAAAAGGGCCCCCCCCCTGCCAGGCTGGGGGCTTCTTTTTGCTTTAGGCCCCCCTTCCTGCTCAGGCTGGGGGGCCTTCTGTAGCTTTTTGGCCCCCACTTCCTCCAGCTGGGGGCTTCTGTACTTTAGGCCCCCACTTCCTGCTCAGCTGGGGGCTTTTGAGCTTTAGGCCCCCCACTTCCTGTTTAGGGGTGGGGCTTCTTTAGCTTTAAAGGCCCCCCCCTTCCTGCTCAGGCTGGAGGTGCTTCTGTAGCTTTATGCCCCCACTTCCTGCTCAGGCTGGAGGTGCTTCTGTATCTTTAGGCCCCCACTTCCTCTTAGGTGGGGGGCCTTTCTGTAGCTTTAGGCCCCCACTTCCTGCTCAGGCTGGAGGTGCTTCTGTAGCTTTAGGCCCCCACTTCCTGCTCAGGCTGGGGGTGCTTCTGTAGCTTTAGGCCCCCACTCTCCGCTCAGCTGGGGGCTTCTGTAGCTTTACCCCCACTTCCTGCTCAGGGGGGCTGGGGGGTTCTGTAGCTTTAGGCCCCCCTTCCGCTCAGGGGGGGCGATCTGTCTTTTGGCCCCACCCCGCTAGGTGGGGGCGCTTCTGTAGCTTTAGGCCCCCACTTCCTGCTCAGGGGGGGGGGGGCCTTTTTGTACTTTTTGGGGCCCCCCCTTCCCGCTCAGGCGGGGGCCTTTTTTAACTTAGGCCCCCACTTCCTGCTCAGGCTGGAGGTGCTTCTGTAGCTTTAGGCCCCCACTTTCCCCGGCTGGGGGCCCTTTTGTAGCTTTTTGGGCCCCCCTTCCCGCTCAGGCTGGGGGGCTTCTGTAGCTTTAGGCCCCCACTTTCCCGCTCACGGGGGCCCCTGTAGCTTTAGGCCCCCACTTCCTCTCAGGGGGGCGCTTCTGTAGCTTTAGGCCCCCACAATTTTCCCGCTCAGGCTGGGGGCGCTTCTGTAGCTTTAGGCCCCCACTTCCTGCTCAGGCTGGGGGCGCTTCTGTAGCTTTAGGCCCCCACTTCCTGCTCAGGCTGGGGGCGCTTCTGTAGCTTTAGGCCCCCACTTCCTGCTCAGGCTGGGGGGGCTTTTTTAACTTTAGGCCCACCTTTTCCCGCTTAGGCGGGGGGGCTTCGGGAGCTTTAAACTAACCCCCCTTCCTGCTTGGCTGGGGGCTTTTGAGCTTTTGGCTACCCTTCCTTTTAGGCTGTGGGGCTCTACAGCTCATGCTTCCTTCCTTTTTGGGTGGGGGGAAAATTCCTTATTTTTTTAGGCTTGGGCGGGTCTACAGCTTCAGCTTTTCTTCCTTTTTTAGGCTGGGGCGGCTCTACAGCTTCAGCTTCTCTTTCCTTTTAGGCTTTGGGGTTTAACACCAAATGTCCTCCGTCGCTGAGGGGTTCTAAATTTAAAACCCCCACTTCCTGGGCACTGAGGGGGGGTTCTATAGCTTTAGACACACTTCCTGATCAGGCTGTGGGCGGTTCTATAGCTTCAGGCTCCCTCATCCTTTTCAGGCTGTGAGTGGTTCTATAGCAGTGACTGACATATCAGCTCTACTATTCCTCGCTGATCTTGTTATCTTGAGATGACTGCAGGAGATTTTTAAAACTGAGTGCCAAGGGTACAGAGCTTTAAAAAGGGTTAAAAATGTCTTAACAAACTCCTGTGCAGAGGTAAGACCGCAGGGGCTCGCCATGTAGGACAGCAGCTTGGGGCAAGGAGAGCAGACAGAGGGGGTCTGTAACCAAGACAAACTTTTGTACACTAGCAGTAGATAAAATCTCCTTTATCTCCTGAACAAAGCAACGTCAAAAAAGCGATGTATTTGGTAATAGTCTTCATTTTCCTTTCCCCACATGTTAAAGGGCCAATCATTTTGGGAAAAACTCTGTAAAAAGGGTGTTTGCCATCTGCACTTTTTGTATAATCTTAGGAAGTGCCTTCAAAGTCTATAGTTCAACCTCTAGAACGGGCCCCTGAAAGTGTCGGCCAGAAAGGGGAAACCTCAGGGGTTTTATATATTCCCATTCTGTTCTTGGGCTTCCCGGGGACAGGGGACGCTGTGTTTCTCCTTTTTTTCTAGGGATTCCCAGTACAGGAGCGCTGTTTTCTCCTTTTCTCCTCTAGGGAGTTCCCGTAAGGGAGCGCTGTGTTTTCCCATTCTGGTCTTTGGGGTTCCCTACAGGGGAGCCTGGTTCTCCATTCTGTTTATGGGGGTTCCCAGTACAGGGAGCCTGTGTTCCCATTCTGTTTCATTGGAGTTCCCAGACGGGGGGGCGCTGTGTTTTTCCATTCGTTTTTTGGGGGTTTCCCAACGGGGGGGGCTGTGTTCTCCATTCTGTTTTTATTGGAGTTCCCGACGGGACGCTGTGTTTCTCCATTTTTGTTCTAAGGGTCCCCGTCAGGGGGGGGGCCTGTGTTCTTCCATTCTTTTCTATGGGGGGTCCCCCGTCAGGGGGGGGCTGGTTTTTCTCTTTCTGTTCAAGGGAGTTCCAGTAAGGGGAGCGGTGTTTTCTCCATTCTGTTTTATAGGAGTTCCCAGGCAGGGGGGCCTGGTTCTCTCCATTCCCCGTCTATGGAGTTCCCAGTCAGGGGAGCGCTGTGTTCTCTCCATTCTTCTATGGGAGTTCCCGTACAGGGGAGCCTGTTTCTCTCCATTCTTCATGGATTTTCCCCGGGCAGGGGGGCGTGTTTTTTTTTTTCCATTCTGTTTCTAAAGGGGAGTTTTCCCGGCCCCGGGGGGGGCGCTGTGTTTTTTTCTCCATTCCTTTTTTTCTTAAAGGCAACTTCCCAGTCAGGGGGGGGGGCTGTGTTGGGGGTTTTGGGCCCCCAATTTCCCTTGGGAAAACCCGCTCTCTATTCTCGCCTGAAAATTTTCGGGGGGGGGGGCCCGTTTCCCGACAATTTTTTTGGCCCCCCCCGAACAAACCCCTTTTAATGGTATTTTTTTTAAAATAGGAAAAATGGGGGCCTCCAAAAATGCCCAAAATTTTACAAAAATCCCCCTTTTTTAACCCGGGTTTTTTTCCCATCACAGGGGCCTTGGGATTTTTAGGGGGTTTTTGCCAAAGGGGGTATTAGAATTTTCCCTTTGGGGTCCCCCCAGATTTCCGGGGGGAAAAATTCCCCTTTATAACCAGTGGGCAACCCGGTTTTTCCCCCAAAACTTTTTTAAAAAAGGAAAGGAAAAAAACCCTTTTTTAAAGTTGCTTTGGGGTGCTTTTCAATCCCTGGGGAAAATATTGGGGGTTTTTTTGTTCCCCAAGCTGTAAATTTAATTTTCAATTTTTCGTTTCCCCACCGGGTTGGGTGGGTTTTTTCAGGGGGGGTGGGGGAAGGGGCGTTAAAACCCCCGGAGGCCCGGGGGGGTTTGGGGTTTGCCAGGGGGGATTTGGGGGATCTTTCCAGGGTTTTAAGGGGTTTTCAAACGGGTTTCAAAACCCGGGCCCCCCCAAAAATAGGGGGGGCCCCGAAAGGGCCCGGGGTGGGAAAACCAAAAAAACGCCGGGGAAAAAAATTTTTGCAAAAACCCCTTCCTTTCCCCCCCTTGGGGGCTTCCCCGAAGGGGGGAAGTGGGCCGGGTTTAGTAAACCCCCCGTTTTTCTTTACATTTTTAAAGGGGGTGGGGACTTTTCCCCGGGGGGGGGAGGGGGGCGAATTTTTTTAAAGTCACATGGAAAAAAATCTTATAAAACAAATTTTTTTTTCCCCTTTCAAGGGGGTTTTTGACCCGACGGGGTTTTTTCCCAAAATTTTTTAAACATTTTTTCAAAGGGGCTCTGTTTGCTGGCAGGGGGAAAAAGGGAAAAAAATTAAACCAAAAAAAACCCCCCCACAAAAAAGTAAGGGGGGTTATTTAAAAATTTTTCCCCCACAAAGGGCCCCTAGCAAAACCCCAAAATAAATTTAGGAAAAAAAAAAAGGCCCTTAAAAAAAAATAAAATTTTTTAAAATAAGGTTTGCTAAAAAAAATTAAATTTAAAAAAAAAACCTCCCAAACCCCATATAACCAAATATTGGGGGGGACCAGTTTTGGGGGGGTGGGCGGGATCCCTATAAAAAACCCTAAAGGGGGGGGGGGACTATTTTAACCCTTGGGGGCCCCAAAAATTTTACCAGGGGGGGGGGGAAAAATCGGCCCCCGATTTTAAGGGGGGGGTTCCCGGCCCGGGGGGGGCCTTGGGGGGGGCCCTGCAAAAAAAAAAAACTTTCCCTTAAAAGGATATTTCCCACTTGAGGGGAATTTTTATGCTTTTTTTTAGGTTTTTTTACTTTGGGTTTTTTACCTTAGGGTGTTTCTGCTTTTTTCCCTTTTTGGGTTTTTTTTGTTGGGTTTTTTTTATTTCCTTTTTCCCCGATTTTAGATCCTTTTTTTGGGGGATTGAAAAAATGTTTTTTTTGTTGGGATTGGGGGCCAATAAAGGGTTTTTTCCTTTTTGGGTAAATTTTTTTTTGGCAAAGGGGCAGGGGGTTCCCCGCCAGGACCCCCCCTTTTTTTCCCCGGGGGGGATTTTTTCCTGTAAAAATTTTAGGTTTTAGGGGTTTTAAAAAGTCCCATCCTTTTTGGGTTTATAGGGGGTTTTCGTTAACCCCACCTTTCTGGGGCTCCCCCTTTTCTTTTTTATTGGGGGTTTGAGGGGTTTTTTATTAATAAGGGTTTTTTAGGGTATTTTATATTAAAAAAGGGGTTTTGGGTTTTTTAAAGGGCCCTTTTTTTCCTTTTATTTGGGAGTTTGGGCTGTTTAGTTTTAAAAGGGGAATGGGTTTTGGGTTTTCACCCAGCCGGGCAAGGTTTTGGAAGGGGTCCCCAAAGGAAAAAGATTTTTTCCCCCAAAACCCATTATTTTCCGGGCCAAAGGGGGTTCCCTCTGGGGTGGAAAAAAATTGAAATTTTTCCTATTCACGGGAAAAAAGGGAAAAACCCGTTATAGCAGGGGTCTGCAACGTCGTCTCTCCAGCTGTTGGGGAAACTACATCTCCCACTGATATAGATTCTATAAATGCATGTTGGGGGGGTTGTGTTTCCCCAAAGCTGGGGGCCGGTTGCAGATTGAGTTTTTGGGGGGTTGTTCACCGGGGTTATTGCGGGTTTTATAGTCACGCCACAATACGCTGGGTGTTTTGGAACCAGGCGCTGATTGACGTGTAACTCCAAAAGCAGGGGGAGGGGGTGGCAGGAGCCGGCCCCATAGAAATGCATTACTAAGGCTATGTTCCCTCGGCTTATTTGCGGGGCGTAATTACGCCCCGCAATTATGCCGTGGGGGGGGGGGGGAGAGGGGGGGGGCCGGCCATGACTTCATTTTCTAGGGGCCGTTACGCCCTGGAATTACATGCATTATCTCCCCCCCCCGGCGGATTGCCGAGGGGGAGAGGAGAGTAACCCTTTTGTTTCTCTATGAGATTGTGGGTTACCGTAATGACTGGGGGGGGCGGGTTCCCGCCGAATTCCCCGGGGGACGGATGAAATATTTCCATTTTAAGCGTGTGAAAAATAGCCTAACAATTGACATGTCAAATCTCCCCCAGCGTGTACAATACAATCTTATTGTACGCGCGGGGGGACGACGTGTAATCCATAGCTCTCTTAAGAGGTTGAATTTTCCTAATTGCGCGCGCATTTTGCCGATATTTGCGCAATACACGGCCAAATACGTGCACAATTATGCTCGAAAATAAGCCGTGTGAACATACCCTTATAGTGCAATTTTCACAGGCAGTTATGTTGTTAGTCCCCAAGCTCATGGGGGCAAGGGGCCCCAAAGGGCTTGGGCATTCCCTATTGGGGGGAAAAACCTTGGCTAGCGATAAGGGGTATTGCGCCCCTTATCTTCCCCATCACCCCGTTAAAAAAAAAACCCCGCTTTGACCCAAGGGCCCCTTTAGGGGCCCCGGTTTTTTAGGGGGGGGCCCGAGGAAAATGGGGTTTCGGACCCCAAAAGTGGTCCCCTGTTTGGGTATGGTGAGAGTGATTTGGGGGGGGGGGGGTTTTGTTTTTGGGAAAAATAGTTTTTCTGGAAACAAAAAAAAGGGTTTCTTTTGTTTGTTTAAGGGGGCCCAAAAAAAAAAAAAAAGGGGCATCCATTTTCCAAGGTTTTAAAACCTTTTTGTTTCCCAAAAGGGTTGATCAGGGGGGAAAGGGAAAAAAACCCCCAATTTAGGTAGGAAAAAACCAAAATTTTCCCCTTTTTTTTTTTTAAAGGGGAAAAAATTTTCCCCTTTCCCGGGTCCCCAAATTTTGGGATAGGGCCCTGGAAACAACCGGGGGAAACCCTTCCCCCAGGGGAAACCCGGGGCACTGTTTTGGGGAATTTTAAATTTTTTTACGCTCCAAAAAATGGGATTCCCCAAAAAACCCTTCCCTTTTAAAAAATCTGTTAGGAAGGAAATTCCCCCTGAAAAAGTTTTTCCCCGGGGAGAGAATTCCCAGGGGCTCACCGCTCTTAAAAAAGTTAAAAAATCCCTTTGCAATATTTTATGAAGGCATTTGTGTTTCTGCCCTCAGGATGTCAGAGGAGCGTCTGGGATACCACATAGCCATCAAAAAAGTCCCCTACGTGGATAAGGAGGGCAAATTGGTGAAGCCCGAGCTGCCAAACGTAATCAAGATGGAGAAGTTCGTGATTGACGTCTTCACTTACGCCAAGTTAGTTACGTTCTAGACCTTAATGGGGTCGTCTCACTCCAGGGATCGCTGCTTTTTAGTTATGTTTTTAAAAAAAACAAGTACTCTGCAAATATTTTGTCCGTTAAACCCTGTTACCCTATTCCTAGATATTTCCCTCTTGTTGGGGGGGATCAGCACCTCAGGTTCATAGCTACAGGGGTGTTCAAAAACTCTATAAAAGGCTGCCAGTACTGGTTTGCATGCTACAGACCCGTTTGATCTTTTCCTGATAGGCTTTCCCGCACTGGTCGCTATAAACTACAACCCATTTTAATCTCTCATGATTAGGCTTTCCCAGCACTGGCGCTTTAGTTTTCAGACCTATTCAATCTTTCTGAAGGGGCTATCCCCACTGGTCGTATAGCTCGACCGTTCAATCTCTCTTTTATAGGCTGCCAGCACTGGTAGCTATAGTAAGACCTGTTCAATCTCTCTGGGTAGGTGCCCAGCACTGGGCGCTTAGTACAGACCCGTTTTTTTGATCTCTCATGATAGGTGCCCGCCCTGGGGCTATAGCTACAAAACCTGTTATCTCTCCCGATAGGGTGCCAAACAATGGTCCTTTAAACTTTGACCCGTTTCCCTTCCCCTTTTGATAGGCTGCCAACACTTGGGCATATAGCTTTTTTAAAAACCCCTTCAAATTTTCATGATAGGCCCGGGCCCCTTTGGGGCCCATAGCTTAAAACCCGTTTTTTCTTTCTGAAGGGGTGGGCCAGGCCCGGTTGCTTAAATTACAGACCTTGTTCTTTCTGTGGGCCCAGTAGAAGCCAGTAAACACGTCCCTGAATTTTAAAAAGAAACAAAGGGAAAAAGGATGGGTGAGATTTAATCAATGTAGTGGACAAAAAACCCTTTTAAAAATCTCCACCCTGGGGAAACCCCCGCTGGCTACAGTACCAAATTGTACATCACCCCCGGTTTCGGGGGACAAAAACCCTTTTGCCTCTGTTTTTCAGGAACTTTGTTTGGCCCTTTTTAAGTTGCGGGAGGAAGAATTCTTTCCCCCTTTTAAAAAAGCAGTTACGGTAAAAAGGGGCCGGCGACCAACCCCCAGGCGCTCGTGCTGGGGGGCGAAATACCCCTGGGTCTGAAGGCCGGGGCTAAGTTCACCGACGTCGATGGCCGTGCCCTGGATGAGAACGCCAGGTTAGTGTTCGATGAATTTTACCCCCATGGTTTTACCCCCTGACCCCTTTTATGGTAAGTTTATATCTCCTTCTCTTTGTAGAGTCACAGAAGCGGAGGACCCCCCTGTGGTCTGTGGTTTTCCCCCCTTAATCTCTTTTTTGGGGGAGGTGAGGATGTGGGGTAAAGGCAGGGGGTTGGGTAATCCAGCCGTAAATGGGTACTTTTTCCCGTTAGGACGTACCTAACTTTTCCCATTATGTTGGCTTTTTAAACATTCTCCTTTGGGCCTCCGGGTTTTTTTTTTTTCCCCTTTAGTTCATTATAAATTACTTCTAGATGCCAGTAATTTTGCTTACCTGCAGCTGAATACAGGGTCTTACTGCTGCCCGGGTCATGGGACCTGCAGTGATACGGGGGGTTTTTCACTGCTGCCCTGGGTATGTGACCTGCGCTGAAAAAGGGTTTTTCACTGTGCCCTGGGTCATGTGACCTGCATGAAAGGATCCCACTGCTGCCAGGGCATGTGACTGCAGCTGAATCAGGATCTCTCATGCTGCCACTGGCTCATGTGACCTGCAGCTGAATACAGGATTTCTCACTGCTGCCCCTGGGTCATGTGACCTGCACTGTCAGCTGATGAAACGCACAGCTCGGTTGTGTGATCCAGAAGCGAAACGTTCTATGATTTCCTATGGGAGGTTCAAAGTCAGTCTTATGGGAATGTATGGAGAGACAGACTCCCTATCAGCATCAGAAGTGGAGTGTCTGTCAGCCAATCAGAGTGCAGGTCATGTGACCTAACAGAGACTTGCATCAGTCAGAAATCCTGTATGCAGCTGCAGGTAAGCAAAGTTACTGACGCTACAGTGCGACTGAAGCAATTTGTAATGGTTGTTTCATCAGTCAGATATCCTGTATTCAGCTGCAGGTGAGCAAAGTTACTGACACTACAGTGTACCTAGAAGTGATTTCTAATGGCTGGTGCATCAGTCAGATATCCTGTATTCAGCTGCAGGTGAGCAAAGTTACTGACACTACAGTGTACCTAGAAGTGATTTCTAATGGCTGGTGCATCAGTCAGATATCCTGTATGCAGCTGCAAGTAAGCAAAGTTATTGGCTGTACAGTGTAACTAAAGTAAAATTTCTATTGGCTGTTGCACCAGTCAATATCCTATATGCTCTGCAGGTAAGCAAAGTTATTTCTGTACAGTGTAACTAAAGCAATTTCTATTGGCTGTTGCACCAGTCAGATATCCTGTTATGCTGCTGCAGGCAAGCAAAGTTTATTGGCACTACACTAATCCTAAGCAATTTCTAATGGCTGTTGCAGCAGTCAGATATCCTGTATGCCGCTGCAGGTAAGCAAAGTTATTGGCTGTACAGTGTAACTAAAGTAATTTCTATTGGCTGTTGCACCAGTCAGATATCCTATATGCTGCTGCAGGTAAGCAAAGTTATTGGCTGTACAGTGTAACTAAAGCAATTTCTATTGGCTGTTGCACCAGTCAGATATCCTGTATGCTGCTGCAGGCAAGCAAAGTTATTGGCACTACACTATATCCTAAGCAATTTCTATTGGCTGTTGCAGCAGTCAGATATCCTGTATGCCGCTGCAGGTAAGCAAAGTTATTAGCTGTACAGTGCACCTAAAAGCAATTTCTAATAAATTAAGTAAAAAAAAAAAAAAATGGAGTGAACCTTTAAGAGGCAATCTCTGGAATTTAGACAAATACCAAAAACAGATCAGATCTGTAAAAAATATTGACTCTAAGGGGCCAAGCCTGCGGTCTCCGACCACAGCCGTGCTGGGGTGCAGACACTTTCCGAGCTCGCTTGGGGCTAGCGGCAAGGTTCCTTATCCTAGCAGTGTCCTTCTGAGAGAACCCCAATCTCTTGGCCCCAAATGTAGAACCATGCGGTGTGCTCCATGATAGGTCTGATCCCGCCCCTCTCCCTGTATATGACATAAGTGTGTTCTGCTCACAGGGCTTAGACGAGCATCTGAAGAACAAGGCGATCTCATCCCCCTACATCCTGGACGTTCAGAGGGAATGAAGATGGGGAGCGAGGGGCCCCCAGGGGCCGCAGGATCATGTGCCTTATACTCATCAGAGGGCTGCTAATCACTGCCTTGTGCTACAGCAATTTATTCTAAAAGCTTAAACCAAAAATGAAGGAGGTCCCGAATCTCGAGGTTGGTACCGGACATCAACCACGTGACCTCCACAGAGGATAAACCTAAGGACATGGGTCATCTGAATACTGTAGCGCTGTATTGATATCGCTTCGGTATTCGGAAGATTCCCGACGTGGGATTTTACCGTCTTTACCTCTTCTCTTTACTATACCAAGCCAAAATTTCTGGGCTCCCCCCTCTGATTTCGGCTTCTCCCCTCAATCTGCAGCACTGCCCTGATCATCTCTTGCTTACTGTTGCTTTTAGTTTATAATAATGTTTTCCAGCAAAGACCTAATCTCCCCCCCCCCCCCCCCCGCCCCCCCTGCCCCGACCGCGTGGTCCTCTTGTGTTTTATGCACAGCAAGGGAAACATCTCTCCTTGAGGAGAGCACCAGTTAAGGTGTGTAGAATTGATATTGCCTTTTTTCCCGCTACTAATCATCTGCATATCACAAGGCATTATGGGAAAGGAGCTGGGAAGCTCACGCACCCTCTGTTGGTTGTAAGAAAGCCTCAATTTGCTTCTGATTCACCAAATCTTTAAGAAGCAAAAGGAATATTAGCCAAGCCAGCATCACTCATCTACATACAGCCGTTTCGGGGCATTTGCCCAACATCAGTGTAGAGCAGAGTGATACTGGCTTGGCTGAGTGGGAGGCAATGAGTGGCGGAGAAAGGGAAACATCTCTCCTTGAGGAAAGCACCAGTTAAGGTGTTGTAGCTGGCTTGGCTAATATTCCTTTTGCTTTTTAAAGATTCGGTGAATCAGAAGCAAATTGAGGATTTGTTACAACCAACAGAGGGCGCATGAGCTTCCCAGCTCCTTTCCCATAATGCCTTGTGTTATGCACAGCAGTCAGTGTGATCAAGCAGAGCTGCAGTGTAAAGTATGGAGGACGAATGTGACAGCCATAACCTCCGCTACAGCAGGCGGAGGATATTGGAATGCCTCAGACTCCTACATACTCGCTCAGCTTTGATCGCTTATGTGTAAGGGGCCCCTTTAAATGCTGTCTCAGTAAATTTGCAACTGCGGCCGCCTGCGCCCCGTACAATAGAAACGCTGTGTCAGCAAATCCGGGGCGATGGAGCGGCAGACTTCACCCCCTCACCAGCCTCATGATCGGGTGCTCAGCTGCTGAAGTCTGCTTGGGTCAGAAGCCAAAGTGCAGAAATGACACCCCCCACCCGCCTCCAGGACTGGTGTGTGGCCCTATCCTCAGAGGGTCACCCTAAATCACCAACACCCCCCATGGTGGGAAAAGGTAGTTGATGATGTCTGACGATCATAATGTGCCAATCCACTCCAGGGATGACGTATCCGGCAGCGGCACGGGCTCATCACAAGAGACGCCAGAACCGTCGCCGTCCTCGCTGTGCTAATAAAGCTAGAATGTTTCATTAAACCGGAAACTGATTCTTAACGTCCGAAATAATCACTTGCGTCAATTCTGATTGTGTTTAGTGAAAGTGAACCTGTCGGGGGGTTTATGATGCCTTATTAGGATGTGATGGAAAGAGAGAAGCTCAGGTATGTGACGTCTGCGTAAAAAGCACAGAAAATACTAAAAGAGAAAGTAAGTCATGCTTTCCTACACTGATTGCCGGCTTGCTCTGCATATGCACTAATATAGGGAGAGCGCTCAATCACAGGATGTTGGTGGAGTCAGCAGGAATTTCACTTTCTCTTCTAGGAATCCTGTCAGGATTTACTTTATCTTTTTACTGGGGAATCCTACTCCAAATCCTATAAACCGATGTATCACAGAGCACAGCTTTTCTGATTTTTTTTTTTTAACATACTGCAGCATAAGTTTCCCGACAGGTTCCCTTTAAGGGTATGTTCCCTACCAGCAGTTTCTACAAATTTTCTCTGGTTTGTAGAAATCTGTGTCCTCGCCACCAGAATTATATGTATGAAGCTGATTGTTCTGCCACGTGAACATACCCTCATGGGGACTGGCACTAGAGTGCCCCCTTAAAGGGGTTGTCTCACTACATCGATTCATCTTACCTCACTCCTGTTTCCTCAGTTTCACTTTTGAATCCGGTATTTACTAGCTTCTACTGGCCTGCAGTGCGAGCTGCTCAGGACACCAGGTCTGTATCTATAGCAACCAGTGCTGGCAGCCTGTCAGGAGAGATTGAACCGGTCTGTAGCTATAGCAACCAGTGCTGGCAGCCTATCAGGAGAGATCCAACAGGTCTGTAGCTATAGCGACCAGTGCTGGCAGCCTATCGGTAGAGATCGAACAGGTCTGTAGCTATAGCAACCAGTGCTGGCAGCCTATCAGGAGAGATCCAACAGGTCTGTAGCTATAGCGACCAGTGCTGGCAGCCTATCAGGAGAGATGGAACAGGTCTGTAGCTATAACGACCAGTGCTGGCAGCCTATCAGGAGAGATCCTACCGGTCTTTAGATATAGCTACCAGTGCTGGCAGCCTATCAGGAGAGATCGAACAGGTCTGTAGCTAGAGCGACCAGTGCTGGCAGCCTATCAGGAGAGATCAAGCAGGTCTGTAGCTATAGTGATCAGTGCTGGCAGCCTATCAGAAGAGATAGAACAGGTCTGTAGCTAGAGCGACCAGTGCTGGCAGCCTATCAGGAGAGATCGAACAGGTCTCAGTGCTGGCAGCCTATCAGGAGAGATGGCACAGGTCTGTAGCTATAGTGACCAGCACTGGCAGCCTATCAGGAGAGATATTGCAAAGTGACTTGTTTTTGCAAGATCTTTAACATAAAAAGCAGCAACCCCTGTAGTGAGACGACCCCTTTAAGGAAGCTTATTGACAAACCTAAGGCAACCATTGCCCATATGAGTTTGACAGAGTAATAGTGATGGTGGGATTGGTGGCAACGGATTCATCTACACCCGGCTGCCGCACCGTGGCACCCCCCCCCCAGCTTTAAGGGGGTATTTTGTAGGTAATGGCACTCATTAAAGCCAAGTGGAAGCAAGCATTGTATGCTATGGCCTCTAAGGTTTGGGGTTGTTTCAGAAAGACCTCTTTACCACATGTCTTATAAAAGAGGGGATCCCCAGCCTTCTATGACTTGGATGACCCGGGCAGCCGCAGATTCGTATGATCGATCTGATCGGGGTCTATGGAGACTGGTAGGTACCTGGGTAAAATCCTTATGGGCACTACCTAGCCAAATCCTATACCATATTCTGTACCAATGGTCTCTAACCTGTTTCTGATAACTTCTAGCTTTTACTGAGACTGAAAGTCTACGCACAGGTGTCAGATTCAAGGTCCGAGGGCCGAATCTGGCTCATCATGCTCTTTTATGAGCTGGTGAGCAACTCCCATGTGGTGGCCCAACTCTGACAGCACTACCCACGCACCTAGCCACCCTCCATCATGGGCAACCACAATGCTGTTGTGGGCCACGTTGAAATTGAGTTTGACACCTCTTGTCTAAGGGGACGTTCACACGGGTTAATGTTTGCGCCAATAACGCGTTCGTTTCCTCGTTGTAATTCTGCGCTTAGCCAAAATTTCATTGAGGAGATCATCTGGACTGCCAGAGGCGCATTTCTGCTCTTATGCTTTAGTATCAGATGGTGCGTAAATGGCTCAAAGCATTGGCGTGTTAATTCTTTGCAGACACGGACCGTATGTGCCGAAAAATACTCATCTGAACAACGAGACTGATTTTGCATTGGAATCGATAACAGGTGTTTAGAACCTTATTTGAAGCTTATTTTGGGGTGTATTTTGGCGCAAAATACACCCCAAAATAAGTGTAAAAGTACTCAGCGTGGACATACCCGAAATGGCGTACTCCTCCTCCTCACAGGTGAGCGTTTGCTGCAGTCACATCCAGTTTGGATAATCCCCTGCACGGCCGGGTTCACGCTTGCATCGGAGACATTCATGGTACGTTCCGTCGGGAATGACGGAGAGAATAGCACCGCAGGCTGCAGTTTTATTTCCATTAAAACGGCGAAAACCTGACGGATCCCATTGTAGTCACAAACGAGCGGTAAACAGGTGTACACTAGTCGGAAGCGGGTGTGAGTGACGGAGCTATAAGGCTAGGTTCACATGGCGTATAGCACCACATACCTGTGTGCGGTGCTCTACACCTGCTGTTACAAGTACGCGCCGGGGGCTATGCTGTTAAATCATAGCACTCAATGGGTGCTGCCATTTTCCCTTACATTGGGGCCGTTGCAGCGCAATGCGAACACCCCCTAAGGGTTACAGGTTGATGTATTCACTGATATATTGTAAGGCTATGTTCACACAGCATAATTGCGGGGCGTACCTACGCCGTGTGTTCGGCAGCCCGGCGGCCCCATAGATTGTTATTACTCGCGGCGCGTAAGCGCCGTGAATAATTGACATGTCACTTTCTCCCCGCTCGCCATATTTCGAGAAGGAGGTGTAAGCCATAGTTCTCTATGAGTACTGTGGATTACCGTAATGACTGGGGCGCATTTCGCCTGTAATTGGCGTAGTACAGCGCGAATTACGGGCTGAAATATATCCCAGAATAAGCCGTGTGAACATAGCCTTTGAGTACAGTGCGACGCGAAATACGGACCGAAATGCGCCCCATTTTAAGCCGTGTGAACATAGCCTTAAACAGTGATGTGTCTACTTCTAAGAGGCTTGTCTTAACTGAATGCAATGGCAGCAAACCCTCAGCTGTAAAAGGTTCCGTGTTTAATATCGTGTTACTCTTCACTGGCAGCAAGCGGAGGGAGGGGGGGGGGCAGGAAGCAGATCTGAGAGTGGCAGAACTTTTTATCATATGATATATCCTGGTCACGAGGGGGACGAGGGGCGTCCTAGTTCCGGCTATTCTTCAGAGCAAATGACATGCATCCACCTCATCGACTCATATCACGGTGAGTGTTCAGGAAGCAATGGGAAGGATGAGGATCAGCCGCTCCGCGCAGGCGCTGCAGGGCGGGGAGGCAGCAGCAGAGCTTATAAGTTATATCCATGTCATACCATAAACAAGTGCTCAACTGTTGGACTACAACTCCCAGCATGCACTGCATGGACGGCTCTGCTTTCACTGCAGCTGATCATAGGATGCACACTTATCCATTCTATTCCTGTAGGGCTCTGTTCACACTAACGCCCTGAACTGAGAGACATAAACGTCACGTAAAAATGATGGTAACCAAAGCCTGACGGATCCCGTTATAAGACCACGTTCACATCCGCGCTGTTATTTCCATCAGGAACAGAAAACGACAGCACGGGGGATCCATTGAAAGATGGACGACAACAGTGCACAAGTGACCCTGATGACCTTAAAGGGGTTGTCCACCTTATTAGAAAATCAAAGCAGCAGCTTCTAGGCCCCCAGAAAAATCAAAGCAACTTACACTCCCTTTTCTCTGGTTCTCGCTTTCCTCTGGTTCGGGTTTGGTTTTCTGTCACTTCTGAATGGGGACATCACCGCTGCGGTCACTGATTGGCTCTGGTGGTCACTGGCTCCGGCGATCACTGATTGGCTCTGGAGGTCACTGTCTCCGGCGGTCACCGATTGGCTCTGGTGGTCACTGGCTCCGGCGGTCACTGATTGGCTCTGGTGGTCACTGGCTCCGGCGGTCACTGATTGGCTCTGGCGGTCACTGGCTCCGGCGGTCACCGATTGGCTCTGGCGGTCACTGGCTCCGGCGGTCACTGATTGGCTCTGGCGGTCACTGGCTCCGGCGGTCACTGATTGGCTCTGGCGGTCACTGATTGGCTCCGGCGGTCACTGTGTGGCTCTGGCGGTCACTGATTGATTGGCTCTGGTGGTCACTGTCTCCGGCGGTCACCGATTGGCTCTGGCGGTCACTGGCTCCGGCGATCACTGATTGGCTCTGGCGGTCACTGGCTCTGGCGGTCACTGATTGGCTCTGGCGGTCACTGGCTCCGGCGATCACTGAGTGGATCCGGCGGTCACTGGCTCCGGCGCTCACTGAGTGGCTCGGGCGGTCGCTGGCTCTGGCGGGCGCTGGCGCTGGCGGTCACTGGCTCCGGCGGTCACTGGCTCCGGCGGTCACTGAGTGGCTCTGGCGGTCACTGATTGGATCTGGTGGTCACTGAGTTGCTCTGGTGGTCACTGATTGGCTCTGGTGGTCACTGATTGGCTCTGGCGGTCACTGATTGGCTCTGGCGGTCACTGTCTCCGGGGGTCCCCCGATTGGGTCTGGGGGGGGTCACTGTCTCCGCGGTCATGATTGGCCCCCCCCGGCGGGTCACGATTGGCTCTGCGGGCACTGATTGGGGTCTGGGGGCACGATTGGCTCTGGTGGTCACTGTCTCCGGCGGGCCCCTGATTTGGCTCTGGTGGTCATTCTCCGGCGGGCACTGATTGCTCTGGCGGTCCCTGAGGGCTCTGGCGGTCACTGATTGGCTCTGGCGGTCACTGATTGGCTCTGCGGGCACTGATTTGGGTCGGCGGTCATGATGGGTCTGGCGGTCACTGTTTTATTGGGTCTGGTGGTCACTTCTCCGGCGGTCCACCGGGTTGGGTCTGGCGGTCACTGGCTCCGGCATCACTGATTTGGGTCTGGCGGTCCCTGGCTCCCGGGCCGATTGGCTCTGGCGGTCACTGCTCCGGCGACCTGAGTGGGTCGGGCGGCCTATTGGGGCCGGCGGTCACTGATTTTGGGCCGGCGGGCACTGATTGGCTCTGGCGGTCACTGATTGGCTCTGGCGGTCACTGATTGGCTCCGGCGGTCACTGAGTGGCTCTGGCGGTCACTGATTATTGCTCTGGTGGTCCTGTCCCCCGGCGGTCACCGTTTGGGGTCGGCGGGGCACTGGGGTCCGGCGACACTGTTGGCCTGGCGGTCACTGGGGTCCGGGGGTCACTGATTGCTCTGGCGGGCACTGGTCCGGGGATCACTGAGTGGCCTGGCGGTCATGGCCCCCCGTCACGAGGGCTCTGGCGGGCACTGGCTCCCGGGGGTCCTGATTGGTTGGCGTCATGTCCGGCGATCACTGAGTGCTCTGGCGGTCACTGGGCTCCGGGGTCACTGAGTGGCTCTGGGGTCACTGGCTCCGGCGATCACTGATTGGCTCTGGTGGTCACTGAGTGGCTCTGGTGGTCACTGATTTGGCTCTGGCGGTCACTGATTGGCTCTGGCGGTCACTGTCTCTGGCGGTCACTGATTGGCTCTGGCGGTCACTGAATGGCTCTGGCGGTCACTGATTGGCTCTGGCGGTCAATGATTGGCTCTGGCGGTCACTGGCTCCGGCGGTCACTGATTGGCTCTGGCGGTCACTGGCTCCGGCGATCACTGAGTGGCTCTGGCGGTCACTGGCTCCGGCGATCACTGAGTGGCTCTGGCGGTCACTGAGTGGCTCCGGCGGTCACTGGCTCCGGCGATCACTGATTGGCTCTGGTGGTCACTGGCTCCGGCGGTCACCGATTGGCTCTGGTGGTCCACGGCTCCGGCGGTCACCGATTGGCTCTGGTGGTCACTGGCTCCGGCGGTCACCGATTGGCTCTGGTGGTCACTGGCTCCGGCGGTCACCGATTGGCTCTGGTGGTCACTGGCTCCGGCGGTCACCGATTGGCTCTGGTGGTCACTGGCTCCCGGCGGTCACTGAGTGGCACCGGCGGTCACTGGCTCCGGCGGTCACTGATTGGCGCCGGCGGTTACTGGCTCTGGCGGTCACTGATTGGCGCCAGCGGTCACCGATTGGTTCTGGTGGTCACTGTTTTGGCTCCGGTGGTCACGTGCCACCGGTTTAGATCACCATCCGGAAGGGAACGACTCTGATTGATGATTTAAGTAGATGGATGTGACCCCTGCAGCCCATAAGTGGCCGCAGCAGTGACGTCCCCAGGAGCTGCTGCTTTGATTTCCTTCTGAGGTTACAACCCATTTAAAGGGGTTGTCTCACTACAAAATTTAGCTTTCAACAGGCAGGGGATGGTAATGGAAGACTTTTTCTAAATACTTTGCTTTGTGGAGTTGACGAGATTTTATCTGCTCTGAGTGCACACAGGTTTCTCTGGTTACCGTCCTGCTCTCCTTTCCTCTCTCTACTGGAAAAGCAGGGAGTGACGTCCTCATAGGTCGGCACACAGGTCGCCGGCAGCTTGAGAACAGAGTGTGTTATCTCTAACAAACAAAGGCGACGAATTACTTTACTTTGAACTCTGAAGCTCTCTACACTATCGATAAGATCTTCTGCTCTCATGTCAGTGCAATTAGAGGAGCTGGGCATACGAAGCTAATATGCTAATCACTGCTATAGAACCACCCACAGCCTGACCAGCTTGAAACAAGAAACATGAATCTGAAGTTCTCGGCCCTATAGATAAGATCTCTTGCTCTCATGTCAGCGCAATTTGAAGAGCTGGGGGTAGAGCTGATTTCTACGCTGCTATAGAACCCCTACACTTGACCTTTAAGCTAAGATCTCTTGCCTCAGCCTGCAATTAGAAGCCGGGGGTATGGGGCGTACAATTGCGCTATAGAAAAACCCCCCGCCCGCCAGGGAAACGATCTAAAAAGGGGG
>JAODAL010007393.1:0-125457 GCA_025379985.1 Phyllomedusa bahiana
GCTTGTTGGAAGTACTTCTTGAGGGAACCATGAATGCCAACATGTTCTGTGAAATACTGATGCAGAGCATGATTCCCTCCCCTGGAAATGGGCATGCAATGCAGTATTCCAAAATGATAGCGACCCCAAACACACCTCCAAGATGACCACTGCCTTGCTAAGGAAAATAAGGGTAAACGTGCTAGACTCCAGACCTTAACCCTATTGAGCATCTGTGGGGCATCCTCAAATGGTAGGTCCACCAACTCTGTGATGTCATCATGGAAGAGTGGAAGAGGATGCAAATGGGAACTTGTGAAGGTCTAGTAAACTCTATGCCTAAGAGAGTTAATGCAATGCTGGAAACTAATTGTGGACACATAAAATATTGGCAATTTTGCAAAATTTGTTCATTTTTACTTAAGGGTGTACTCACTTTTGTTGCAAGCGGTTTAGACATGCTTTGTGTTGTTTATTTGAGGGCACACCAAATTTACACTGTTATACAAGCTGTACACTGACTACTCTATGTTGTATCAAAGTGTCATATCATCAGTGTTGTCCCATGAAAATTAATACAATAGTTACAAATATTTGAGGGGTGTACTTCCTTTTGTGAGATACCGTTCATCTATTAAATAAATGTAGAAAATCAGTTTGTGTTTATGACTGACTTCTACTATTAGTACTATGCAAGGAATCAATAAAAAATTAAACAGAATATTGGTAAACATCACTGAGCATGTGCTACAATGCGCGCTCCCATGATTTCTATCTGGGCAAGAACACACATGACGATGCCGAGCTGGCAACCAGTGGCACTGAAGGTGGGCAGAAACCTGACGAGGGCAGTCAGAATATGCACTACGGAGCCAGAAAATAAGCAAATTCTGCTAAATCATAACATTTGGATAATACGATCCTATTACAAAGTTGATTATATTTACGTTCACCATTTTTATATTATGATCTTTGTAGTGAGAAAACCTTCGAGCAGTGGTTGGGACACTCTCATTGGAATGAAACTTCCATTCTTGTCTATGGGACAGTCTCGACCTGCTCTCCATTCAGACCAGAGAGGTTTTCGGGGCTAATTTAGGAGATAGGTCCAAGACATTAATTGCATATTCTAGTTATAGGTCGATTAGGATTACCAAAATTGTTTATATTTAACAAATGCCAGAATAATGAGAGAATTTTTTAACGCATTTTTATTACTTTCTGCAAAATCAAAAGTTTACATACATTTCATTAGTATTTGGTACCATTTCCCTTAAACTGTATGACTTGGGTCAAACATTTTGGATATCCTTCCACAAGCTTCTCACAATAGTTGGTGGGAATTTTGGACCATTTCTCCTGACAGATCTTTGTAATGCACCAAAGACTCTTTTTAATGCGCCAGAGATTAGGGGCATTCTGGGGGGCGTCACGCCACATTCATAGAAGTAGACACCTTTATGAGTCTTTGACGCCAAATCTAGGCGCAGAACAGTTAGAACAGTCAGAGCAAGTTAAAGGTGCTGTCTGAGCCAGACTTGTCTTATTGGCACTAGACTGCACCTGTATGTATGACCTGCAGAAGAACAGGTTCATACATTCTGCTGCATTCTACACTGCCTCAAAGGGGTTGTCTCACTACATTGATTCATCTTACCTCAGTCCTGTTTTCTTGGTTTCACTTTGAATTCAGGGGCGTGCTTACTGGCTCCAACTAAGATGCAGTAGAAGCCAGGTCTGTAGCTATAGCAACCAGTGCTGGCAGCCTATCAGGAGAGATCAAACAGGGCTGTAGCTATAGCGACCTGCAGCTGATGCAGCCCATAAAAGAGGAGGTATCTCAGAATAGGTAGGACACTGTTAATGGACATATTGCAAAGTGACTTGTTTTTGCAAGATCTTTAACATAAAAAGCAATCCTTGTAGCGAGACAACCCCTTTAAAGCAATTTAGAACTGGCCTGTCAGCGCCAGGATTCATATATGTCGCCCTGTGTTGTTGCACCCCATTTTCTGCTGTTTAATGCCCATCAAAAGACTTTGAATTAGTGCTGATCGAAAAACTCTCTTTATTGTGATTGTCAAGAATTTTTAGGTTTACTGTACCATAAAAATGACGTTAACCTTTTTATGTGAGTCAGTATGCTCATGGCTACATTAAGTTTATATAGTTTCCAGTATTTTAATTCTTTTTGCAGCATGTGGGTTGAATCATTATGGACAATGCAATATTAATTATACATACTTTTTCTTTTTTTATGCCATAATAAAGAATATTGGGAAAAAAAGTTTTTTCTATGTTTTATTTCATTAAGAAACATTTAGGCACCATGCTATTGCTTGAGCAGTCATAAAATATACTGCAAGAGTACTTTATTCTGGAAAAGACTAATAGCTGTACTGGAATTCATCAGACGCCTTGCTGCCATGACAACTCATTAGAAGCCAACATTTGCATTCTGCAAGGCCGATAGGGTGACAGAATAAGTCAGCTCCCTCTATCTAACTGTTGCTATGCTACAGTCACCATTGACTGCAGTATCCAATGGCTATGTTCACACGGCTTATTTGTGGGGCGAGGAGGGAGAGGAGAGGAGACGTAATCCATAGTTCTCTATGAGAACTGTGGATTACCGTAATGACTGGGCCGTAATTCGCGCACTACGGACTGAGTTACGGACTGAAATATGTCCCATTTTAAGCCGTGTGAACATAGCCAATGAGTTAAATGAGCAGAATTTGGGTTATCTCTGATCCGCCAGTGCAACAGAGTATCAGTTTTATGCTACAGCAAAGCAACAATGGCAGTGTCCAAGCTAGAAAGTTTTAAATTGGATTTTATAATACGTGTTAGATGATTGAATAATGTTTAAATCTCACTATTTATACATACCATACCAGGGAATAGGTAAAATCTTATATTGTTTGAATTGAAGCTAATTCAAGTGTGTTGTGCCATGTATCTATGAGAAAATGTTTTGTGTATGCATATTTTAAATGTATTATTTTCCTTAAGGAAGTGGAATATTTTCCCCGGATAAGCTTGGACCATATTACTACAACAAGACTGTCAATGAGGGTCATTTGGTAATATCAGAACTAAGCTCTTATATCAGAAACAGCACGCTATGGTCACCTGTGCAATGGAATAAGTATGCATCTCGGATTAAGAAACCTTTATCAAGCAGAAATGTGTTCACTAGGAAACTTCTACTTGATAACTATACCATGACTGAGCTGAGAGATCCTCAAGGATGTGCTATGGTTTGTCACCATCATCTCTGTTGTCACCTGAACTATAGCATGCTGGAGAAGAGAAGTGATGAGGTGTATGTTCTTGGTGCTTATGATGGCTACCATGGGCCATATCAAGTCTTTTATGTTGAGGTAATCATTCATCTTCATTTATACTTTGCTGTCTATAGTTTATAGTTAGAAAAATATAGACTTTCAGCCATTATATGGTCACTGGCAAGTAGAAATTCATTCAAAAGGGACCTGTCTGCTTTGTCTATAGGAATTGATAGGGCTCAAAATATTAGAATTGTTTGTATCATATTTAAAAAATATCCTAAAAACCTGGCTTTAACTTTATGCAAACAAGGTGACTTAGATGTTATGTTGCCACTATAAGATGTTAAAGAACCCCAGCAGCATGCAACTTTTGCAATCTGAAATGAGCAATGCCTTGACTCTTCGAATCTCAGGATACACTTCAAAATAAATCTATAAAAGACAACACAAATAATAACTTCTCACAGTTCTTACCCAAAACAAATAATGTACTCTAGTAAGACTTTGTTATCTGTAAAAATGAGCATTTATGTCTTTTTGGGTTTCTTTTTGCTAATTTCTGGGGATACCAGCATTCAGGCTCCTATCAGTTACACAAAGATGGACTAGTTTGAAGCGGTTGTCTCAATACAGCAATTCAACTCAACCTCAGTCTTGTTTTTTCAGTTTCGTTTTTTAATTCAGTGTTTACTGGTTACTACTGGCCTGCAATGGTAAGCTGCTGAGGACACCAGGTCTGTAGCTATAGCAACCAGCACTGGAGGCTATCAGGAGAGATCGAACAGGTCTGTAGCTATAGCAACCTGAGGAGCTGATGCAGCTAATACAAGAGGGGATATCTAGGAATAGGTAGGGCACTGCTAATGGACACATATTGCAAAGTGACTTGTTTTTTAAAGATCTTTAATATGAAAAGCAGTCCTTGTAGTGAGACAACCCCTTTAAGGATAGACCAGTCTTTGGTCTATGGTTAATTTATTTATTTATTTATTTTTTGTTTACTAAACTGTTCAACGCCTTTATTTAGAAAGCTAGACAAAATGAAGTATGCAGTTATTGTAGCTGCCTGAGAGTACAACTAGTGAAATATTTTTTTTTAAAGTATTTGTACATATTGCTTGATATTTCACCTTATTAAATGAAAGTTGCTAAAATCATAATTAATCTAGAATTAAAAGTAAGCATGTAAGATTTTGTTCTTTACAAAAGGTTTTCTAGGACTTTGATGTTAATGTCATCTGTATCAGACTTGTAGAGACTTCAGTGCTCTCTAAAGCACTGCAGACCATCTAGTCCCCTTCATTATTTACCCAATACACAACTGTGCATTTAGTATGAGCCACACCTAATTTAAATGGGATGTAGAATTAGGCGCAGCCACTGCCACATGTATGGCACTGTGTCTGGTAAATAATAAAATGAGATATAGAATTAGGCGCAGCCACTGCCACATGTATGGCACTGTGTCTGGTAAATAATAGAATGATAGATGATGCACTGGCCTGAGTACCACATCATCTTTACTCAGCTGTATGGGGAAAATGTCAAGAGTTGGACCCCAACCGGTCTGGCTATTCCTAAGTATAGGCCATAAATATCCAAGTTCTGAGCATTCACATGACGGCTTCTTTTTTCTTTTTCAGGTTTGTACACTGGTGAAGTGTACAAGTTTACAGACTTGTCACATAGCTACAGACACTGCCTATACCAAATTCAAATGGTTTTCTTTAGCTGGTACATTTCAGTCCACTATTGTCTATCCTGAAGTCCTGCTCAGTGCAGTCCAGCTGGATCCTGAAATGTTTCAGGTAATGCTTTATTGATCTCCCAATCATGTTTTTATTTCTGGCAGCATGTTAAGCAATCCAGGAACTTACAATTTCCGAGGTTTGCTATAACGTTATATAAAGAGACCACACTATATATTGGTATAGTGGCAGGCGGTCACTGGGTCCCAAACTGATCAGTGCTTCCTCATCTCCTCTCAACTTGTAGGAAAGGCATCTCAGCCATCACTTGCTGAGGTGGGTCACCAGTGTGACCCATGATTGACTGAATGGCAATTCATACATCTGGGGAAAAGACCAAAAATGGCTGATCAACTTGGGGCCCAGTGATTAGATCCGGAAGGCATTTAATACTTTGTTTATGGGGTTTTTTTAAACACATTCTGACATCTTTTCAGTAAAAAACTGATAATATATTCCTCTGAAGATAATGAGAAAATTCTGTTAACCCAGTTTAAATTTGCATAAAGAAAAGCTGAAAGCAGATATTTAAAACAAGAATTGACAAACTATTATGTTGTCTCAGAGTGAAAACTTAGGGGCCACACAGCATAGGACAAAAAACTTGTCGAAAACCTAAACCTCTTTGAACCTGAGTATTTTGTCAGTTTTTTGTCCAATGTATACTAAAAACCACAGAAAAACTGATGGACACCTGTGCTGTGTATATATAGCCATAGACTTCAATAGTAAATTTTCTGTCGGATTCCTCCAGATTTTACAACATGGTCCTAAAACCTCCATCTTTGAAAACTGACCTAAAAAAAAGACCCTGAACAAAAGGGGATAATTTTTGTTTTCTGTTTTTAAAAAGTTCACTGCAAATTTCAGGGGTTTTCTAAATACTAAAAACCCAGAAAATCGACAAAAACCTGGCAGACGGGCCAAAATAGTTCAGTATTATTTATTATATAGGTAGCTGATTTAAATAATATGTTATTTTCTGATGATACATTCCCTATGATTGTGACATTTGAAGGGATATGATTGTGTGTTCTGTGATCTAGTAGTCTCACTGTCCCCAGAATTAAAGGGCATTAGGGCTTAATAAAACATTGAAAGCCTTTGGTACTAAAGGGCCCAATGTAAAAAACTTTCATAAAAATTCATTTTGTTGCCCATACAACCAATCAAGCACCCCCTCATTTTCCAGAGCACTATTGAAAAAAGGGGGTGTCTGTTTGGGTTCTATGGGCAACAAAGTGAGTTTAGACCTAGACATTTTCCTACATGGGCCTTAAAAAATTAACATCTTAAAGCCGGGAAAATGGAAAAAAAAGTTCCTTTTTGCCTTTAATTTTGCAGCTCACATATTCACTGACTTTGTTCTCGAAACCCTATAAGGCAAAAGGGTTCATTTCAAAATAAACTTAAAATTTTTCACCACCTATGCATACATTTTTGACCCTCAGTTTTAAATGAATTGGGATATTTTTAAATTTGCATTCCCGTGCTAATTTTAAAACTTTCGCTTTTTTTTTTTAGTGTTAAAAGAGGCGATTATGAGTCAGCCCCAAGATTCTTCAAAGCACTTCTCAGTGTCAACCTCTTGGGTAGAGATTATCTAAAAGATCCAACAGATTTGATTGTTTCAACATTGTCTTAAAATACACTATATGCACTATAAAATATAACTGTAGCTGTTATGAGAAGGAATGCCTTGTTTTAGTCACTCTACAACAAGTTGTATAATTTTTGGACTATACGGTCATTGAAACCAATAAAGCTATATTGCACTTGTCTTCTCCTGGCAAAAAGCATTCAGAGCACCGTGTGAATTTTAGTCACTAAAGCTGAAGACCTATTAGTTGTAGACCACTAATGTACAGAGCTCAAGTGAAATCACTTCTGGACACTCTAACACCTTTATGATTGGCCCATTTTAGGGTTTAAAGTTTTTTTTTTCATAATATTTATAGATGATAAGTGTCTCATTTATGTGGTTGAACTGCTGAGACCTTCGGCACTTAAAAGAACAGGGTCAAAGCACCCTCTTCTCAGTTTGAATATAGCGGCAACTTTGTATACTTGATCATCACTCCTTTAAAAGTCTATGAGACTGCTAAAGACATATGAGTACTTCATTTCTTACTGCTAGGACCTCAAGCACTTCAGGCACTTATGACCTAATTTTTGATAATGGAAAAACCCCTGAAGCATTTTTTTTTCTTTTGCTGTGTTTCACACCTTCCAATCATCCACACAACACTCTCACAGATTCCAGGGGCTTTCCTGCTGCTTCAGTACAGTAGGAGGTATGTCTTAAGAATCCAGGATCCATGCTCTGGATCGGCGATGGTTTTTTTTACTGTTTGCATGTCACCTTGATGCACAAACAGTTAAGATCTACTTGCCAACTCTTACAAACTCCCAGGAGTCATGACATACTGCCCTGACATCTCTGGGTGCTATCTAAATAGTCTAAATGTGGGGGTGTACACGGCCCTTCCAGTGCTGAGGGAGAAAAGTACTTCTCCGTCCCTCTCTTCCCCATCATGGCATGTCCAGCCTTCCAGTATGTTTTCCTAACATAGGAAGACTGGATGCCTGCTGGGGATGTCCTCTAGCTTTCCTGGGTACTGGATAACCTATCCAGCCTATATATGTGTTTCTAGTGTTTCTGTTTGTTTACAGGTTACCCCTTTTGGACTATGTTGGATTCAACAGTTACGATATAGTCCAGAGAGGAAACCTGTAGAAAAATAGAAATACTGCAAATAACTTTGACAGTACTAAACTCTTTCCCTTGCATCCCCTAAAGATCCTGAAGACCCTGTGGCTAATATTCTGGGGGTTTAAGGGATGGGTTTCTAGCTACACAAGATAATCCTGAGGGTACAGACCACAGTTGCAGTACAATCTCCAGGGTTGGTTCCGTCTCTCTCCCAGGAGATTGTACCTGTAAATCTCCCACCTCCCATCACTGTGTTTTGCAGCCTTGTGCCAACAAAAACTACAATCCCATAACTCCTTTAACTCTACCTTTTAGCCCATGGTGAGTTTGTACACAGGTAGGGCACAGGTTGGGTGTTACCAGAAAAGTGAGGATTCTAAGATATTTGTGTGGAAAATTCTGCAGAGATGAGTCAGGGCCGAAGAAAGTCATCATGGAGGTCTGTACCGCATGGAGAAGAAATCACCTGTGAGTCACTGAATGTAACTGCGTTGTAATACTATCTGCAGAACAGCTGTGTACACTGGTACCTACCACTATATGTTCATTGTATGCCAATAATATTTGTCCTAGTATATTGGTTTATATTAAGGAACAGCATGGCAGTCATTATATGGTGGAGATATTTGGTCATAGTGTTGTGGTATATTTTGGTCTTTATACAGTAGCATTAGTGATGATATTAAATTCCAACACCAAGGGTTCATGGGAAAGGCAATCATAGGTGAAGATTTCACTCTCACATTTTACTTTGTCAGTCACCCTGATCTCCCCTTTGGGAGCAAGTTTAACAATATGAGTTTATGTGGTTCTGTGGGCAACTTTATTAATTTTTCCGTTATGGTGCATCACTACCTGAAGAAACATCTGTCTATTTCCTCCATCAGTGGAGAGGTTCTTGCTGGATCTGTTTAGTATTGTACATTACCATTGAGTATACAGAGTAGAGCGTTGCATCAGTAAAAATCTCCTTCTACATCTTGCTTTCAATTTATGAAAGACTGAAATTAGTTGGATTGTAGAGCGAGTCCAACACAGGCCCGTCTGTGATACATACCAAAAAATAAGGTTGGTCCTCCTATATTAATTCAGTTACATTTTGCTGAAGTACACTTGTTCTGTGCTACTAGGCCTGTTATGTCTGAAAATTAATATAGTGACGGTCACTCAGTTGGGCAGCCCAGTTCCTCCAATTGGTCCTCCTGTTGCCCATAAGGGCCAGTGCATGCCACTAATTTGCTCTCCCTTTCAGTGGAAGAACACCTTCTTCTACTTAAAGGGACTCTTACTTATGTCTTACCTATTAGAAGTGGCATCCCTAACACTTACAATGTACCCATTAATGAGGTTTAAATTATGTCTGGGGATTTTAAGCTAAGTTAGTAACTAATCCATAAGGAGGAGTCTCTCATTTTTAGACAGCTGTTTCTGGGTGTTTGCACTCAACAATGCAGATCCAGGTTCTGGCAGAGGCCTTTAACACAGTTTTAGTGGGTAAAGAGTGTCCTTAAGGACAACACCATAAAAGTTTGGAGAAACGTATAGGCCATGAAATGTTCCCTGGAAAAATCAAATAGACTCTATGACAGAGAACTAGGTCCGAGGGGCCACCTACTGAAAGTAGTGACTCTTACATTCAACCCATTGATTTTCCCATTGCATGTACAGAGGTCTCCCTAAACCTTTATGGTACTCTCCTAAAAGAGAAACTTTACTCCTTTAGAGGTATGCCAGCTGTTGCCATGGTAGACTCCATAGAGGATAGTGTCCTGTAGTGACCAGATCCCCGTATAGTGGTTAAAAGGTAAAAAAGAGGGGGCTCCTTAAACTTAACTTCTTGGCATAGCCATATGCTAAATCTCACTTGTCACCCAGAGGATTCACCTTCTGATTTAGATGAACTGTGACACTAACACTTTCTCATGAATATCCCTTAATCCTCTATACAAGGTACCCTGAAAGAGTCGATAATAGAGAGGCTAATCATACACTACAATCCAGGATGAAATTACACAGACAGTAGGGATGAGCGATATTATCGACAAAAGTTGAAATCGGCACGGTTTTTAGGCTTATCTGAAATTTCCGATCACGCAATAGTTTAGGTGACAATCTTATAGATAATCATTTACTATCGCGCCATTTTCAGCGTTTCCTGTAATTATGGTGGCCAGCCAATCAGCTCCGAGGATAGAGAGGGGAGAGGAGGATGTACGGCGTCATGACTGGGCGGTGTATGTATCTCATTGGCTGCAAAAATCACATGACCTCATTTTATCTATGCAACTGCAGTTCCTGTTCAGCTCACTCTCTGTCTATGTCACTTCACAGCAGGACGTCTCGGCGTTTAAACCAGTAGCTGTTCTAACAGCTCTGAGAGATAGTCTCTTCTAATATACAAAACCATCCACCTAGCTGTAGCTTAGAATAGAGTTAGATTAGAGAATTTCACTTCTTATTTAGTTAGAGAAAGTTTTAAAGATATCTCCTGGTATGTGCAGCCGCAGGGCTGCGGGGGGAGAGCGGCGGCAGGAGGAGAGGCTTTGGAAAGGAAGAGTGATATTGTGTAGCCCAGTGTGTTCTGTGACCATGAATTGAAAAAGCAATGTTTTCTTACCACTTTTTTGGCCAGCAGACCTCTGATAGGAGGTGAAATTGTCCCTTTTGTGTTTCCAGTTCTATTGCAATCACTGCGTGTCAGTGTTCCCAAAACCGGCAAAACTTATCCCTATAACTTTTTAAGAGTTTTATTGAAGTCAGTGCATCTGTTTGGCGCAAAGAGCTTACTTGTACGCAAATTGTGTTTTACACATATTTCCTAGTAAATTGCGCCTGTTGTCAGTGATGCGAAGATCGCCATATTTATCCACATAACATTTAAATACTCTTATTGCAGTCCATGCGTCTGCCGCAAAGAGCTCACTTGTACGTAAATTGTGTTTTACATATTTCCTAGTAAATTGAGCCTGTTGTCAGTGGTGCCAAGACCGCCATATTAATTCATATAACATTTAAATACTCCTATTGCAGTCCGTACGTAAATGTCCATGGCAAATAAAATGGTGGTTCAATGATTACTTTCTTCCGGCACTTTTTAATCTATTAATCTGAGGTTCTATCAATGAAATTTTTGCTGGTTTTGGGGCATGCCGCTGTAAAAGAAACCAATATTAAAGGTCTTATTGACAAAAAGATAATTTGCTGCGCTTCAAGGCCATCAAAATGAAGAGCAGTTACTGGGTGCCCACCCTCCTTGATCCATGTTCCAAATCAAAAGTGAGCAATTTCCTTCAACCCACTTGACAATAAAATGCAGGAATTTGACACAGGCCTCCACTAATGTCACGGTGGTACAACATCAGCAACGTGCCTGCAGTAGAATGGCAAGAAGCCATAGCAGCAGCAGCAGAAGCAAGATTGGAAAAATATTTTTTTTAAATAGTCAATTTCTTATCGGGAATGTGTATTCTGAATGTCCATAAGGGCATTTTTTGGTGTTGGGGTCAGGCTACTTTAAAATGGATGCCAGGGGTGGCAACTGGGTAGTATTCCTGCCAGGGACTGGAATGAAAAAGGTGCCCGGTGATATGTTAAAAATAGGACGTAGTAATGGGTGATCAAACAAAACATGGAAACCTGCAAAAAAGCATTTATGCTATCTACAATACATGAAATAAACTTTGAGCTTCTTAGTTCACATGTTTTGATCAAAACTGTTTAAGCCACCTCTGACTTTCAATGGGACATCAGTACAGGTGGTCATACTCTATTTTTACCTCTTATTTGAGTCCAATTCAGACTTCTCATTTAGGTCCTCCGACCTCCATAATCCAGAGAGAAAAAAGCACCAGCCTTATAAGCATATTGCACTGATCTAGCAACCCGTGGAGGTGGGTGGGGTGCAAAAAACCAAAATGGAGGCATCTATTCCTCCCTGTATTAGTTACAAAAAAAATATATGCCAAATGCAACATATGGTTCTGCACAAAAAAAAACATTTCTGAAAAACACAATGTGAACACAGGTGTACATTGGCATGGCTGTGGTACCTATACACACATTCAAATACCAGTAGCACACCATCAGCAAAAAGGGCTATCAAACAAAACATGGAAACCTGCAAAAAAGCATTTATGCTATCTACAATACCTGAAATAAACTTTGAGGTTCTTATTTCACATGTTTTGATCAAAAAATTTTAAGCCACCCCTGGCTTACAAGGGGAAATCTCAAGGCGGGTGGTCCCAACTCTATTTTTACCTCTCATTTTGAGTCCAAATTTGGGATACTTCTCATTTGGGTCCTTCGACCTCCATAATCCAGAGACAAAAAAGCACCAGCCTTATAAGCATACTGCACTGATCTAGCAACCCGTGGAGGTGGGTGGGGTGCAAAAAACCAAAATGGAGGCATCCATTCCTCCCTGTATTAGTTAAAAACAATATGGTTCTGCACAAAAAAAAAAAAAATTCTGAAAAACACAATGTGAACACAGGTGTACACTGGCATGGCTGTGGTACAAATACACACATTCACACACACTATATCTATAAGATGATGATTGTCAACTCAATCGCTCATCACTAACAGACAGGCAATAAAAATGAATCTGCATACACCTGTGAGTAAACACTTCTCTGGATGCAGTATGATTTAAAAGTGTTAATACAGAAATGTAATTTTAGGGAGAACCCAAGCTGACAAGAACTTTCCAGTTATTAACTCAATCTAACACATATATCTATGACCATTATAGATCACACTTCAGACCCCTGTACCACAACAGATGGACTTCAGATCTCTGCACTTCTTGGTCATCATCTCTATTTCCCTTTTAGGTGTAATAAAAACTTGTTTTATTGCTTTAGCGTATCATAATGATGTACACTTGTTTTTTCATTCTTCTGTAAACTGCATGATGATGGAGCTTCTATGCGCTGAAAGCCCATAAAGATTTTATGTTTTTAGCCAATAAAGGTTTCACTTCTATAATGCTTTATGTCGTCTTTGACACAAAAGTGTCTAAAATGACATAGAATCTTTGATTACTATTCTCAATATCTTTGATCCATTGTGCTTTTCTTTTATTGGCTACTCACATATTCCCACCTCTCTTGCTATCAATACTCAGTGTTACACATAGAATACTCCAGGATAAAAATGCAAATAACCATTAAATAGATAAAGAAAATAATTTTATTAGAACTCCATAAATACAATAAAACAATAAAAAACACTAGAATACACACATCTGTATTCAGGGCAGTTCCTAGGCTAAATTTCACTCAGTGCGAGGTGAAGAAATTTCACCCCCCCTCCCCCCACCCCGGTAACATATTGTTTTCCCCCAATTTCGACACATTGCATCATCATAAACCAAAGGGAAAAAAATTTCCAAAAAACCTTTTTCCACCCTGTGCTACGTATAAAACTACTAAATAAAAATCATACAGTTTTCTAAATAAAGCAAATACAAAAAACCAAAAACCCAAACCACATTTCACCAAAACACAGTGACCGAAAAATACCACCACACCCTGACCCCCTATCACCACCATATAGTAACCGAGTAAAAACAAACGACCAAATTATGAGTAAAAAAACCAATTACTACAACCAATAAAAACCGGTGTACTTTTCCCCTCAGTGATGGATTCCCCCTGTACACAGGCCCTGCAGACATATAAAAAGGTTTTTCAGTAAATTACATCCAGGACCACAGAAGACTTTTCCCCGAAGAAATTTTGGGCTCTTTCCCCTTCTTCTTCTTTTTCCAGCTGTCCCAGAAACCCCTGAAAACTCCCCGACTCTTCACTTTAAAATTTAAAAAAACACATATCTTAAGAAATCCTCACTTTTAAAAAACACCCTTTCCCAACCAAAATTCCCAATCTCTATGTAAACCCCCTTCCCATAGCACCTCTATGGGAGGCCCCTATAAATGCCCCCTGTAGCCAGGAGTAACCTCTGTAGCCAGTAATGGCCCCCGTAAACCCAAAAATGCCCCCCCGTAAAACCGAAGATGCCCCCCCCTACCGAAGATGCGCCCCTTAGCCAGAAGATGCCCCCCGTAGCCGTTGGGTTGCCCCCTTCCCGGGAATGAGGCCCCCCTGTACCAATGAGGGCCCCCCCCGTAAAACCAGTGATTCCCCCCCCACCAGTACATGCCCCCTGGAGCCAGTGATGCCCCCCTGCAGCCAGTGAATTTCCCCCCCCGCAGGGCCCTTTAAAGCCCCCCCTGCAGGGGCCCTGAATGGGCCCCCCCTGGGAGCCAGTGAAGGGCCCCCCCGTCCCTGATGTCCCCCCCCGTAGGGCCCGTAGAGGGCCCCCCCTTGTTTGCCCCTTTAAAGCCCCCCCTTGTAGGGCCCGTGATGCCCTCTATTTGCCAGGTGTACCTCGTAAACCAGTGAAAAGCCCCCTGTAGCCCCGAAGATGCCCCCCGTAAGCCAGTGATGCCCCCCTGTTGGGCCCGAAAAATGCCTCCCCGTAGCCAGTGATGCCCCCCGTAGCCATTTGGGTTCCCCCCTGCAGCCAGTACATGCCCCTTGTAGCCAGTGAAAAACCCCCCCCGCCCCCAGTAATTTCCCCCCCCAGCCAGTGAAGCCCCCCCTGTAGCCATGAAGCCCCCCCGCAGCCAGTAGATGCCCCGCCTGAGCCCAGTGAAGCCCCCTGTAAGGCCCCGTGAAGCCCCCTGGGAGCCAGTGATGCCCCCCCTTTTAGCCAGTAAGATGCCCCCCCTTGGGGCCTTTATGCCCCCCTCTTGGGAGCCATGGGGCCCCCCGAAGGGATTTATGCCCCCCCGTAGCCATTAAAAACCCCCCCGGTAACCATTTATGCCCCCTTGTAGCCAGTGATGCCCCCCCCGAAGCCCCGGATGCCCCCTGTAGCCAGTAATGCCCCCCTGTAGGGCCCGTGGGTGCCCCCGGGAAGGGGTTCTGCCCCCCCTTGTTTGCCAGTGTCCCCCTTGGAAACCAGTGATTTCCCCCCTGTTTGCCATTTAAAAGCCCCCATGTACCAGTGATGCCCCCCTTTTAGCCAGTTTATTCCTCCCTGAAAACCCGTGATGCCCCCCAAAAAGCCAAATTTAGGGCCCCCTGGGGGGGGGGGGGGGGGGGGGGGGGGGGGGGGGGGGGGGGGGGGGGAACCAGTAATGCCCCCCTTTTTAGCCAATGATGCCCCCGTAACAGGGGGCTTTCCCCCCCTTTAGCCAGTGATGCCCCCCTTTTTTTGCCATAGATGCCCCCCCGAGCCATTTAAGCCCCCGTTAAACCATGAAACCCCCTTTACCATGAAAGCCCCCCCTTTTAGCCAGGGAGAAAGCCCCCCCTTTTAGCCAGTGAAGCCCCCCCCTTGTGCCAGGGATGCCCCCCTTTTTAGCCAAAATAGCCCCCCCCTAAGCAGTGATGGGCCCCCGTAGCCAGTTATGCCCCCCCCGTAGCCAGTGATCCCCCTTGTAGCCAGTGAAAGCCCCCCTGAGCCAGTTATGCCCCCTGGTAACCATTTGAAAGCCCCCCGGGAGCCAGGTGGGGGCCCCCCTTTGTACCAGTGATGCCCCCCCCTAAGCAGTGCTTTCCCCCCCTTGTAACCCGTGAGCCCCCTTTTAGCCAGTATGCCCCCCGCCCCCTTTGCCAGTGAAGCCCCCTTGTAAACCTTGATGCCCCCCTTTAAGGCCTGATGCCTCCCTGTAGCCATTTTATTTCCCCAAAAACCATGAAAGGGCCCCCTGTACCAGAAAATTTCCCCCCCTTTTAGCCCGTTATGCCCCCGTAAGCATGCTGCCCCCCCCTTTTAGCCAGTGATGCCCCCTTTGTTTCCAGTGATGCCCCCTTGGGACCAGTGATGCCCCCCCTTGTAGCCAGTGATGCCTCCCTGTAAACCAGGGGATCCCCAAGTAGCCAGTTTTTTTCCCCCCTTTTAGCCCTTTAAAACCCCCCTTTAGCCAGTGAAGCCCCCCTGTAACCCCTTGATGTCCCCCATGTAGCCAGTGATGCCCCCCCTGTAGCCAGTGTGCCCTCGCTTTTACCAGAGTGCCCCCCGTAGCCATAAAGCCCCCTGTAGGGCCCGTGTTGCCCCTTGTAGCCCGTGGGAAACCCCCCCCTTTTAGCCCAAAGATGCCCCCCGTACCATTTTGCCCCCTTGAGCCATGAGGCCCCCTTGTAACCAAAATGATGCCCCCGTTTGCCAGTTTGGGTGCCCCCCTTTTAAGCCAGTGAAAGCCCCCCCTTTTTAGCCAGTTGCCCCCCTTGTAGCCAGGGTGCCCCCCTTGGGAGGGCCCGGTTTTAGCCCTCTCCGTGCCAATGATGCCCCCCCTTTTATCCCTTTTAGGGCCCCCCTTTTAGCCATTTATCCCCCCCGTAGCCAGGTGAAGCCCCCCTTGTACCAGTAGAAGCCCCTGTAACTAAATAAAAAAATAACAAAAAAGTACTTTACCCTTGGGGCCCCGCGCGGCCCAGTCCGGGGCGGGTGAGTGATGGAGGGGGCAGAGCAGTGTAAAACGGCGTGACCTTCCCCCCAAACCCGCTTAGCCGCAACGCAGGCCCCCCCAGGGGTCTTTTCCCCCGGGCCGGGAGAGCTGTACCGAGGAAACGGGGCGGCGCGGGGGGGCGGGGAAAAAACGGGCGCCCCCTTCACGCTGGAAAACAAAGGGGAGGGTTCGGAAAGGGAACCCATCCTCCCACCTCCTCCCTCAACCCGCAGCCCGCTGGGTCTTCGCGACTGTTATAAACCCGTCGCGGGGAGAGTCCCGGGCCCATTCCCCGGGGGGGCAAGGGGGGGCCCGGGGGGCGCCCCCCTTTTTTCGGTTTTAGCGGAGCCTCGGCCCCCGGGGGGACCCACCCCCCTTCCCGCCCCTTTTGGGGAAAGGCCCCCCGTCTGTAAGAAGAAATAAGTCCCCAAATGTTAAACCCTCCCCGAAAAGAAAATATGAACAAAAAAATAATTTGGGAAAGTTCTTTTCGTATATGTCCCATACAATAAAAAACAAATATCTTCTCTGTCTTAGTAAAAATAATAAAAAAACGTAAAAAGGGACAAATTCATGACGTTTTTTACCAAAGGAAACCCCCCCGCTATTTGCATTTTTTAGTGTAAGGGTTTTGTTCCCCAAAAATAATTTTTGGGGTTTTACTTTGGCGGGATTTAAATTGGGGCTGCAATGCCTCCAAAATTTTGGGCCCCACAAAATACGGTGAAAAAACGAGCACCCCGTACGTACGCAAAACCCCAGAAAAATGACATTTCATGAAATGGAAAAGTGAAAAAAGTAGGGCCCAGCTTTAAATGCTGTTGAAAGTACGGGCTGGCCCCTTTGGGAACTTTTTTTAACCCGCAACCGTATTGTTGGGGCCACAAGGACCTGCCGCAGTATGCATTTGAAAAATCAGCCTAAAAACCCCCTAAAGCCCAAATTTTTTAAAAAGGGGGAAAAAGGGAAAAATATTTTTTTGTTTTTTTTTAAGGGATTTGATGCCCCTGTATTTAAATAGCTCTGGGAAATTTAGGGGGTCAGGGCTTGGGGTGACAAAAAAAACAAACTGGCTAAAACCCCCCCCCCACACTTGTAATAGAAAAAAGTTTGGCGACCCCTTTTACTAACGATGGGAAAAAAATAAAAAAAAAAAAAAAAAAAATCACCAAAAAAACAGAAAAACTTTATTTAAATAAAACACTCCCAACAACACCCCTTGTTGCTTTTTTAAAAAGAAATGGCTCCAACACTGGTCCAATATAACCAGCATTTGCCTGGCAGTTATCTAAAGTATGAAGGGCAGCATGAATACTAAATATGGTGCTACAGATTGGTAGACCCTCACTTTTAGATGGGAGGCTTCAATTAAGCAGGGAGACCCCCAATTATTTGGGCCCGGGTATTCCCCCCAACTCAGTTTGGGTAGAAGGCCACCCTTTATGTGGTAAGCCCAGGGGCAGGGGGTAGGAAACCTTGAAAGAGCCCAAAGAGGCAAGCCCTCAAATGAAACTGGGACCCCAAATAAGGTATTTAGGTAGTAAGAAACCCAAAACGGGCCAAAAGATAGGTTAAGGGGGGCCCTTTGGGTAGGTTGGTGGTGGGAAGACTCTTGGTAGATGGGAAAAACAGAAAGGTTCGGTAGGTAAGTAGATCTCTGTTAGATAGGTTGGTAGATTGATAAGCCCCAGAGTGGCACCTAGGTGGTAGGTAGGTAATTAGGTAAACCCCAGGTAGGTAGGTACTCCCTAGATAGGAAGATCCCCTGAGGGAGGTTGTAGGCCTCAGGGAGGGGGGAAATTTTTAACTGAATAGGGAGTTGGTAGGCCCCGGGTTTGGTATCTCGGTGGGGGGGGAGACTGGGCCCCCGGTGGTGGTGGGTCCCGTAGGTAGGTATGTGGTAGAGAGGCCCTATTCGGGAAAAATAAACTCATTTTACCCTGTTTTCTGAAGAGCGGCAGGCCGGCACCTCCTAGTCTGACTCAGATAGCACGATGATGTGATGTCACTATGCCCCCTTGGGGCCCGATTTCACGGGTTATTGGTGGGTTAAGGGCCTAACCTTTGGCCCATAGGTGAATTGCAGGGGGGGGTGCCAAGGCGCTTTGTCCCCAAGGCTTTAAAATGTTGTACATTCCAAATTAAAATAGCCCCGCAGACCAGGGAATAAAGGCCAATTGCCCGGATCTTCAGGACATACCTCTTGGGCCGGGACAAGGGGTGGGGTTATTTAAAAAGGAGGCGTGGCCGGAGTCAGGCTCCCTGTGGCGGCAGGCCTTGTAGCCAGGGGCGTAACTAAGGAAGCGTGGGCCCCAAAGCAAACTTTTGGATGGGGCCCCCCCCCCCCTTTCCCCAAAGAAAATTTCCGGGACTCTTAAGTATGCAGTTTAGATAATACAGAGTGAACCCTCCCAATCCCCATCATACTGCTACCAAAACAAATCCAAATTTTTCCCCTATTAACCAAAACACAACTTTTTTGTGGTTTTGTACTTTGGGGGCATAATTTTCCAAATACCAATAACACTACTACATATGGACCCGGGTTTTAATGCCCGAAAAAGACCACAAATTACCACCCTTTGTGATAATTCCCCTTTTTACTATTAATGATCATTTTTATTGACATATTGTGGATATAATAGGTACCCAGGTTATCCTACCAAAGTATGTAACCTCCCTACAGTGACCATATTTTGGTAGGGCACCAGTTTTTAAAAGTGGGCCGGTCTGAAAATTTTATATTGCCCTTTATTTCAGTGACCCTATAGTGGTAGAACCCCTTGTACACGGCTCTAAGACTGTATATTTCCCCCTTTCAGTGGGCCATTTTAGTGGTACACATAGTGTTTCACCACTCTGCAGAATATAAGTGATTCAGTTTTCAGTTTTCATTTTTGAATCACAAAGGGGACGTTTCTCTAAACCGGGGTCTTTGCTTTTTCCGATTTTTGGGCACAAATATTTAGATTCCCGACTTTTCCAGCTTCCCCTTTCCCCCCTTTTTTGTACAAACATCCCAGGGTGGGAGAGTGGGTAAGGTATTTGCTTAGGGACCAGTCTCCAAGGGGGAGGGGAAGGAAAAAAAGGGCCCTTTTATCCCTGGAGATTTTGTTAAGCTATTGGGGTTGGAACCCCCCCCGAATCATATAAGCGATAACCCCCTTTTTAAAAAGGGTTGGGAGGCCCCAGGGGAGGGGAGGGAGGTAGGTTTGTACTAGGCTCCCGGTTTGGTAGATCCCCAGGGTTAGGTAGGCAGGGAGTCAGGGGGGTCCCCAGTTAGGTAGGTAGGCTAAGGTGATTTTTTTGGCCCCTAGGTAGGGAGGGGATCAGTTGGTTTGGAACCCACGGTAGGTGTAGGTGGGCCCCCGTAGCTGGCAAAAGGTGGGGCCCCATAGGTAGCAGGTAGGGGGAAATAGGTATTGGGGGCTCAAATAGGCAGGCCCCGCCCTTTTGGTAGGGGTTTTTAGGGGGGCCTTTTAAAATAGGCGCAAAATTTAGGGTTTGCTCCAGGGGGGTAAAAAAGGGTTTGACAGGGCAGGGTTTAGGTTTGCCTAAAGGGGCCCCTACAGCTAGACAGGGGGGTTTGGTGGGCCCATGGGTTCCCTTTTTGGGGGGTAGGGGGGTTTAGTTAGCCCAAAGGGGCCCTTTGTTTAAAAGCCGGCAGGGTTTTAGGGGGGGGATATAGGTAGGCAAAACTTTTGGGAGGCTATTTGGGGCTATACAAAACAGGCTTTGGGGGGCTACCTAGGGGGGGGCCCTTTTGGGGGGCCTAAAAAGGAGGCTAAAGGGGGTGATTTTTTTTGGGGAGGGTGGGCTAATTTATATATTTGGGAAGGGGAGGGGTATATTGGCGGGTGGGTTTTTAAAATTTTATATTTTTTATATTGGCAGGGGGTTTTTAGGCAGGCAGGGTGGGCTTTTTTATAGGAGGAAAGGGGTTTTTAGGCAGGGTGGGGTATAAAATATATAATTTTATAAAATATATAAAATTAAAATATTTTTAAAATTTTTAAAATATAATTTTAGTTTTATTTTTAATTTATATAATATTTTTATTGTTTATATATTATAATATATAGGCAGGCCGTGGGGTTTTTTGCCCGGCTGGGTGGGTTATATATATAGGAGGAAGGGGTTTTTTTAGGCAGGGGGGGGGGGGTAATTTTTGGCAGGCAGGGGGTTATAGGCAGGGTGGGCTATAATATAAAATATTTAATTTTATTTATTTTTATAAATTTATATTTGGAGGAAGTGGGTTATAGGCAGGCGGGGGGCTATATAATGGGGAGGAAGGGGGTTTATAGGCGGCCAGGGTGGGGGGTTTTATTTATAGGAAGGGGGGGGATATAAGCAGGGTGGGTATTTATGTGCGACAGGGTTTTGGGTTAAAATGTAGAGGCAGGGGGGGGGTATATAAGCAAGGGGTGGGGCTATATATGTGCAGGCGGGGGGGGGTTTAATTGTAAAAGGAAAGGGGGGGTTTTATAGGCAGGGTGGGCAAAATATAGGGCAGGCAAAGGGTGGGGCCCATTTTATTAGGCAAAGGTTGGGTGGGGCCCCAAATTTTAGGGAAAGGGGAGGTGTTTATAGGCAGGGGGGGGGTTTTTTATATATATAGGCAGGCAGGCCAAAGGGGGGGGGTTATTTTTATGAGGAGGCAAAAGGGGTTTTAATACAGGGGGGCTTTTTTTTAAATTGACAGGCCGGATGGGCCCTTTTTTTTTTGAGGCAAGCAAGGGGGTTTTATTTGGCGGGGTTTGGGGCTAAAAAATTTATTGGCAGGCCGGGTGGGCTATATAAGGAGGCAGGGCAAGGGTTTTTTAAAAAACGCCAGGGTGGGCTATTTTTATTTAGGAGGCCCCGGGGGTTTTAAAAGGCAGGCAGGGGGTTTATAGGCCCGGTTTGGGGTATATTAAAGGCCAGGGTATTGTGCTTTTAAAAGGGAGGCAGGGCAGGTTAATAAAAAGAAAAATTACATTACTAAAACCCCAATTCCCAAGGGTTCCCTTTTAAAGCGTGCTCTTCCCCCGCCCCCTTTTTGCTTAGCCCCGTGGGCGGGGGCAAATTTGTGGAACTTTTAAAAAGGCCCCCCACGTTTAATTCCCCCCTGAGAGGGGGCAAAGGGGGAAATTTTCAGAGTGGGGCGGAAAGCCTTTGGGTTTTGCTTCTAACCCGGGGAGGGCCTTTGAATGGGGTTTTTGGCCGGAGGGGGCCCGGACGTTTTAAAAAGGGGGGATTTCACGGGCCCTCAGCTTTTTCGCCCGCCTCAAAGACCGTTAAGTTCTTGCTGGGGGGACCCCCCGGGGGGCTAAAATTTTTGGGGGGAGCCCCCCGGACGGTTTTTGTAAACGGGGTGGCCCTTGGGGGCCCCTTTAAAAGCCCGGGGCCCCCGTTGGGGCTGCATTCTGCTCCCCCGGGGAGTTTTTCCCCCTGTTTTGAGAGTTTCTCTTGCTTTGTTTCCCCCATACGTATGGTTTTGTGGCGGAAATGAACTTATTTCGGTTCCAAAAAAGGGGGCAAAAAGTAAATTACCGTTTGGGGCATTTAGGATCGGCCATGACCCAAGTTTTCACTTTAGCCCAAAGGGAAAGGGGAAAACTTTCCCCCTTTTCTCCAAACAGGACCCCCAAAAAAACAAGGGGCCCGCGGGGGGGGGTTTATTTTCCCGCTACATTAAAAAAGCCGTTTCTGTAATGAAGGTTCCCTTTAAATTTGCGGAGTCAAAATCCCCAATAGGGACCCAAAAATCAAATAAAGGGGGAAAAAAAAAAAGTAAAAAAAAAAAAAACCTTTTAAATAAATTAAAAACATACATGTTTCCCTTTTTCCTTTTTTAAAAGGCAATTATGGGAAACCCGGATCTAGAAATAAAAAAAATGTTTTTCCTTTTTTTTATTGCCCCCCTTAAAAACAAAAAATTAAAATAAATCCCGGGCATGTTTTTTTAACCCCACTTTTGAACTCCCGGGAAAAACTTAAAACAAAGACAATATTTTGATTTTTTTTTTACTGCAATTTAAAAATTTAATTTTAAAAGCGATCACCCAAAGTAAAAAACCTCAAAGTTTTTTTTACCCAAAAAAAATGTTAGTTCATTTAAGCGAAAAAAACTCCAATAAGTCTGTATTTAGAAAAAAGGAAAAAAAGTTAGGTTTTTTCCAGGAATATTAAAAAACTATGGAAAACATAAATTTTGGAGGGGAAATTAAATCCAGATGAATGGTTGCCAAAAACATCCCCTTTATTCTTTATTTAAAAAAAATTTTATGTTTTCTTGGATAAATTTTCGGGGGGTTTTATTTTTGACATTAAAACCAAAGTATATTTTAAAAAACATAGTAAAAAAAAAAAGTCACACCAAACAAAGCGTTTCATTTTTTAAAATAATTTCTTTGTCTTTGTAAACTTTGCAGCCTAAAAAAAGAAACTTTTAAATAAAACCCTTTTATTAAAAGAAAATTTTAATTTTAAATGTTTAATTTTGTTGATTTGTAATTTGATTTTTCATAAATTTATTTACAATTAAAATCTCAAAAAAAATTTTTATTTCTTGCTAAATATTATCAAAAAAAGGGGGAAACCTGGTAAATTTTTGATGTCTAATTTTTATATTAGCAAGCAATATAATTTTTCCCTTTTCCCTTCCAAATTTAAATGAAAAATTTTAAAAAATAGGAAAAAAAAAATTTTACTCTGGTTTTTAAATAGTCTTTTTTTGCCACTAGATGCATTTTGGCTTTAATTTGGGTTCCCTCATAAAATTTTCCTCCCTTTTTAAAGGGGAACCCTTAGTAACCGCCTAAGGGGGGGGAAAAAAAATTTAAAACCGGGTAAATTTAATTATAAAAGGGGTTTCTCTACAGTGTTGGGGAAAATACAAATTCCCCATTGCCCCCCCGATTGATTATATTTAAAAGCCCTTTGGAAAGGGAGTTGTGTTTCCAAATTTGGAAAAGCGATGTTGAGATCCCCCGGATTAGTTTGTGGAGGGGAAAGTAATACTACTGTAGTAGTGGGAGATAACTAATGACATTTTGGGGATATGAGCCAAACAGAAAGTGACAATGGTAGATGTGTTTTAAACTATATTGTGGGGTAAAACCCCTTATCCACTGTGGTTCTCCCCGTTAAGGAAATTGTATTCAACTTTTTTATATTTTTGCACTTTTCTCCATATTCTTTTATCCATCTGCTACCAAAATTTTAATATGCTCCTTTTTTTTTTTCGTAAGTTTTCCCTTTAGGGAGTGGTTTTTTTTTTTTGGATTTTTGCTGTGTCATTTCTGTTAGTTTTTTCATTTAAATGTGACTAAAGCCAACTTTTGGGTAGCAAAAGCATAAATTTTTGCCAGCGCGCACCCAAACACAAACGCAAAAGAAAAACAACAGAACAGCAAAAAAACAGCAGCGTGAGCAGCAAAAACTGAACAAGGTTTATACACAAAGAGAAAACTGCGTTCTTTTTCATGTCATTGCTGATAAAGGTGAATAAACCACATTCTGTTTAAATTATGTGTTGCTATATCTACTAAGTGGCCGTTGATCCTGTCTGCTCCAATTTGGATACGAAGGTGGAAAGTTCCCATTTCACTATATCCACCGCCATTCCCTTCTTCCCCTCTTGTGGGGCCGACGTCAAAAATTTGCTTTAAGGGGCCCAAAGCCCCACGTCAAAATTTTGTTTTAGACCCCAAGACATCATTAGAATTTGTTAAAGCCTGCCACAGTCGAAATCTTTTTGCAAAAAGACTTTGTGATATACTCATGTTGCCGTGGCCCCCGATTTAAAAAACCCCAAAAATTCACTCAAACCCCCCCGGGGAATTTTTTTTGGGTCCCAAAGAAGCCGTGCGGGGTTTTTTTCCCCCCCAAATAAAAAGTTGGGTTTTTTTAAAAGGAAGGACCTCAAAAAAAAATGGCGAAAAAAACAGTTTGTGCAATTTCCCGTTGAAAAACAGCAAGGACAACTTGATATGTGATTTTGAAGAGCAGGAAGGAACTACACTTCCAGCAGACCAAGTTGTACGACCAAAAGCCTAAAAAACCGACACAAAAGGGGTCTTTAAAAAATATCAAATTTAAGATGAGGCTCTGTGATAACGGGAAGAACGAGGGAAAAAGAGTTCCTCCTTATGTCGGGCTTTCGTCCTTCAAGGCGATCCCGAGAGTCTCAAGAAACTTGGCACGGCTAAATACAGCCACAAAAGATAAAAGGGGGCTGTTGGAAGATTACCCCTTTTCCTAAAAGACTCTAATGTCGATGAAGCCTTAAGGGTTGAAAAAAGCGAACGGGGGGGAAAGGGAAAAAGGGGGACTATGGTGCAGTGCCAAAGAAAAAGCAAAATCCGTATCTTATCTACAGGAGACTAGATCGCACCGATCAAAAAGTCAGTCCTGGTGAAGAATATAGAGGCCCGCATCGATGCAGAGCAATTTTCAAAATAAGATGTGCCTACAGAGAAAAGGGAATTTGGAGAAGTGGGCTAAAAAAAAAGTGCAGAAGCAGAAGTGGAAAAGTTCTTCAAATAGAGATGGAAGGGGAAATGCATTAGAAAGTAAAGGTTTTAAAAGAGCAATGACCCAAGGTCTTGATCCAGTTTGTTTGAAGGAAAACAGAAAAACATTTGATCACCAGTAAATTGTGTAAAACAATTTCTGCGTGCCCTTGTTCCAAAATCCCGTTAATTTGACAACATGAAAATCAAGTCAGCTCTCCCTGCAGTTGGTCCCACCCACAAAACCCACACAAAGTGTGCCCTCCCCCAGACAGCCTTTTCAAGGACGGTTAAAGGAAAGATGGTCAGGAATTTTCGGCCCCCATTTCCCCACAGGGGTGAGCGAACATAAACTCCAAACTAAACCACCCCAATCCTCAGACAACTCCCCGGGAACTTTCCCCCTTTCCGCCGGCCCCCATCCCCAAATTTTTACCCATTTACACCAACAACATGAGATCGGGGTATATCTGGTTCCCTGGGGCCCTGGTTAGCGGGGTCGAAAAAACCAGTCTTTAAAAATTTGATACCGCCCAGGGGGACGACCGGGAAGCAACCCTTCAAGTGCCTTTGCCAAACCCTTAACCTAACGCGAGAGGAGTATCTCATGTCAAATGGCTGGGGGTTCAAATGCATCAAGAGTCAAAAAACTTTATTGGGAAAAGCGAAGAGGTCTTGCGTTCCCTGGCAGAGACTAAAGCGTACCTTTGGCGCGCTAAAGGATAGAAAAAGCCTATTCAAGAGACGCAGAACTTCCAAAGTTTAAAAATTAAAGGAAGTCCATAACTTCAGGATTTAAGTGATTGTATGGAACGGAACTCGCAAAAAAGAGACCCATTGTCTGGATATGTATCTGGATACCGCCCATGGGTGAACCCAATTTGTTGTAAAGCTCCTTACAGTTTGCAAGAAAAAGGGGAACATCAGTTAAGTACAAAAGAAACCAATGCCCTTTTCCCCCCATTCTTTTCATTTTGCAGGTTATCGATGAGCGGCCGATGAGGAAGCCCCCGTCTCGATTCTGGAGCTCAACATAAAGTTCTCTTCAGGAGAAGGCGTCAAAGAAAACACAGAGATTTAAAACATTTTGTGAGTGTTAGAAAGAAACCTGCCCCCCGCAGTACCCACGGGAAAAACCCCTACAAAACTCCCCGGGAGAAAGTCTTCAACGGAATGCCCCTTTCTAAAAAACCTACTCATAAAAAATGTAGAGGTTTTTAGGCCCAAACCCCTACGGAGCGCAAAAAAATCCTACTGGTGGGGTATGTTTCAGATGCTGCGCTTGATTGGGCATATGGCAAAGGAAGGGTAAATTGACTTTAAAGTGTGGGGTTTTGACAGTGACAGACACGGCCAGCTATGCCCCCAACCCCCTCGCCAGCGATTATCCCCTGCAGTGACAGTACTCCCGTAAGCCATGGGGGGACCCCCAAGAAAACGCTGCACTCCACAGTTTTTCTGTTTTTTTTGGAGGTATGTGGGAGAGCCAAAGGGACAAGTTGTGCAGAAAAATGTCTTTCAAGGTTTACAGGAGAAAACCCAGAAAGGGCCCGTAAAAAGACGTGTCATTGATGCCCAAAAAGCAACCCGGTCCTTACCCGGACCAAATTTTCTTTGAAGTTTTGGGGATAAAAGGACCAAAAACCATATACCTTAAATACCTGCTCAGGGCAGCATAGAGATTGTGGAGAAGAGAAAGGGGGTTCATCGCTTCTCCCATCAACGGGGATCAGAGTCCCCTACCTACATGATCAAAAGGGGCATTTACCCGACAAGGGGTGGATTCCTACCCAGAAGCTGCTTTCACAACCACCTTAAGGCACCCGCCCCCGTTTTTTCCCCCCCTTTGGATATGGACCCCCGGATTCTATCTGTTTGGCAGAGACAATAAGGGTACACAAGGTGCCGTAAAAAGTGTAACGGTCCTGAAACGCCCGTACGCCCAGAGCTGACTTGGGTGGGTGTCATAGGAATGTATGTTGGATCAATCAGGAATTGACTCTTTTTAAGACTAACGTGAAGGGGAGGGTGCACATTTTACATCAAGCCCTCCTCATCACTATGAGGTGAAAAGAAGTTCCCGACCCTTTTACGCGCCTGACTCATTTCCCCCCCCTAGCGACAATTGGGGAGTCTTGTTTCTCACAACTAAGGACAAAAAATTTTAAAGTTTTTGTCAGGAGACGGAATTCCCCAAGAAGGGGCAGTATGTTCTTAAGGGTGAAACCCATCAATGGGGTTTCTCATTACTTTCCGGTTCAGAGTAAAACTCCCCAAATAACCCGGGAACAAGCTTTGTAAGATTTACCCCTTCAGGTACCCCAAACAGCAAACCCGAAATGAGGAAAAAGTCATTTATGGAGAGAATATTCCAGAACAACCATGAAAAACCGCCACCAAAGAAGAAGAGGGTGGGATAGGGGCTTGGGACTTAAAAATTCCCTTTCCAAGCTATCTTGCAGCCCGACAGGACCTTCCCCGCAATATCTTAAAATTCATCAGGCACAAATTGTTATGCCCCGAATCGAATAAAAGAAACAGCCATCAGCTCAGTTTTGATCTACAGTGATTTTTAGGAAGAAGCGAGAAATGTCTACCAACAGTAACAGCGATTTCCCCCGGAAGAAAGAAAGCCAGAAGTGAGTCTCCAAAGGGGAAAAAAAATCAGACCCATTGTGGAGGAGCCATTTGGGTCAATTGACCCTGAAGAGCATACGACATATGATGTAGCACCTAAAGAGATTGCAGTTTTGAAAAACAAAAAAAACAGTGTACCCAATGGCCCAAAATCATGGCAGTACCAACCACAGTGATCTGCTCCGGGACGAAAGAGTGACAGTGTGTGGTGCAAAACCCCCAGCAATGGAGTCACTATCCCCCTCCAGTAACTTTCGAGGACGAGGAAGAAACAAAAGGGCCCGCTACAGGCGGGATACTTCCCCTTCTGACAGGGAAATGTTCACCCCATCCATTTTGTCCCACAAAAAGCCCTAATCACCCTTTGGGGAACCTGAGACCCCATTTTTTGGGGAGCCTTGCATTGTGTCAGGCCCCGGTTTTCAATTTCTTGCAACCGCCCAAGTGAAAAGTTTGCACGACAGCAAAAATTTCAGGGCGCGAACTTGGGCCGCTTTGGTGTCGGCGAAAAATATGAAAAAAAGTGGGAATCCCCCAAGACAGCAAACCTTTAGCTGGTGATCCCGATTCCCCCAAGGTTTCCCAAAGTGAAGGGAACAATCGAAAGTTCTTCACGGTGGAGCCCCAAGGAGACCATGTGAAACAAAAGGAAAATTGGGATCAAAACACCACCAAAGCTGATTAGCTCCATCAGAGTACTACTATCATTTGGAACCCGGAATTAACAAAGGGATGAAAAAAAAATTTTCCCTCCCGTCAGTGCTCCCTCGCCCTTCCCCGTGGTTTCCCCAAATGCATTCTTCCACCAGGATTTCACCCAAAAAAGAAATGGCAAAAACCACAAAACCCCATCAGAAAGAAAGGGACCCCATCTTCATGAAGGAACAAACTGAAGGTTTAACTGGCCCATGGGATGTTAAAGGGTTTTCCCCGCAAAGAGGGAAGATCCGGAAGGTGGAGTTTAGTATCCCGGGGGTGAGCCTAAAAAAATTGCAAGGCTAAAAACAAATCATTTGATATGCCCATTGGGATGTTCCTGAAGGATGAACAGTCCGAACTTTTTTTCCCTATTCCTAAATTTATAAAAAAGGCTACTTAGTGTTTAATTTTTCATCCCAACATGTTTTGTTACAGGTTGGGGGGCTTATTTTATAGCTTTAGTTTTAGTGAAATCCCAAAAGGGAAATTTTGACGGGGGTGTGTGTTTTCTCAGTTATAGGTTTTTCTATTCAATGTTTATATTATTTCATCTTTTTCATCCATTCTTTATTTTGTATTGTTTTGTGCTGCCCTCTGTGCAGAATTTACATATGTCCCCCTTTTCTTGTTCGTAAAGTTTTCCCTTTTGGGAGTGTGTTTTTTTTAGGTTTTGCTTTGGTCTTTTGTTGTTTTTTCCCCTTTTAAAGGATGGAGCACAATTTTTGGGTAGCAGAAGCATCAATTTTTGAAGCAGACTGCAGCCAACAAAAACGAAACAGCAAAAAACAGAACAGCAAACAACAGCACAGTAGCAGCAAAACGCCCAAGGTTTTTACTATCAGGATAACCACAGTTTTGTATCTGATATTGCTTTCAAGGTGTAAAAACCAGTCGTTTCATTTTCCCGTGTTGCTTTTTCTAAAGCTGAGCCCGCTTTGGGCTGTTGCTCCCCAATTTTGGATCGAAGGTAGGAAAGTCTCCATCATATATCCCCCCAGCCAGTTACACTTCATTCGCCTCTGTGGGGGGCAGAACACACAAACAAAAAAAATTTTAACTTTGAAAATCTCAAATTTTTCAAAAAATTTTAGGAAAATTTTTATTTGTATAAACAAGAATTTTATGGACTAAAAAATTTTTACTAACTTAAAAAACTTGTGTCTGAGAAAACATTTTTTTTTCCCTTCCCGCCCTTTGAAGAGCCCCAAATTATAATTTTTTTTTATCTAATTTTACTATAATGGGTTTTATTTTTTGGGGAAATTTTAGTTGTGTCTTTTTTTTACTTGGGTGTATGGGAAACCACAAAAAAAAAATTCTAAGTGGGATGAAATGTGAAAAAAATTTACTTGCACCATGTTTGTGGTGGTTTTGCTTTTCACCTTTAGGTATAAATAATGTGTTACCTGTATTCTACCGGTTGATATGAATCTGGCCAAATAAAAAATGTATGGTTGTTGCCCATTTAGTACTGTTAAAAAAAGTTTCTATTTTTTAAATTTTCTCCACAGTGTCTTTTTCTGCACCCAATAACTTTTTTTGTTCTTCCACCTATGGACCTGACTAAGGGTGCATTTTTTTGCGGACTGAAGTGTTCTTTTTATTAGTACCCTTTTGGGATAGATGTGACTATTTTGATCACTTTTATTTCATATTTTAGGGGATGTAAAATGACCAAAAAAGCAATTTTGGTGTCTGGAACTTTTTTCCTCTATGGGGTTCAGTGTTTGGGATAAATTATGGTCTTAATAGATCGGACTTTTATGGACGTGACTATACTAATTATGCGTAACTTTAAAAAAAATAAATAAATGTATTGCTAAAATGGCAAAAGGGTGGTGATTTCAACTTTTAACCCTTTGACGACCCTGGACGTATGAGTGCGTCCTAGGGTCGATAAGGGGCTTTGTAGTGGGATTGTAACATGATCCTGCTACATAGTTGCCGGGGGGCAGCTGCTAATTGCAACTAACACCCGGCGGTTACAGTGCGGGATAGAGCTACTGCCATCCCGCGCTGCTAACATGGCCGCAGCGTCTAAATGAACGAGAAATAGTGCCACGCACCATTTCTCACTCCGATTGGGACATCAGCGGTTAGTTTTCGGGGTTCCTATCGGTGAACATGGAAGCTGAAAGCCTTGTGAAGGCTTCAATTGCTGCCATGTTTTCGGTTTCCCTACTTCCTGCCCCAGACAGTAAGTGGGGAAACTGCTATATTGGTACACCCTAATGCATTGTCTATACAAGGCATCCTCAAACTGCGTCCCTCCAGCTGTTGGGAAACTACAACTCCCATCATGCATTTATATAATCTATAACAGTGGGAATGATGGGAGTTATAGCTTCCCAACAGCTGGAGAGCAACAGTTTGAGGATGCCTGGTCTATACAATGTATTAGGTTATAGAAACTATCGTACCCCCTAGTGGTGAAGTACCCTAGGGGAACTTAAAGTTTAAGTTAAAAAAAAATGTTTTAAAGTGTAAAAAAAAGAAAAAAAATGTAAAAGTTCAAATCACCCTCCTTTTGCCAGTTTACAAATAAAAAAATAAAATAATTAAAAAGTTACACATATTTGGTATCGCCACGTCTGAAAAAGTCGGGTCTATTAAAATATAACATCATTTATCCCGTATGCTGAACACCGTAGAAGAAAAAACATTCCAAATGCCAAACTTGCATATTTATGGTCATCTTATGTCCTCTAAATATTGGAATAAAATTGATCAAAAAGGTTGCATGTATTCCAAACTGGTATCAAGAAAAAGTACACTTCAGACCACAAACAGTGCACTTTTACTCAAGTCCATAGGTGTTAGTTCAAAAAAGTTATTGGTTGCAGAAAATGGCTACATGGCACAAATTTCAAAAATCAAACATACCAAAACATAAGTAAAACCCTACATGTTTGGTATTGCCGGAATCGTATCAATCTGTAGAATAACCCATCATTGATACCGGAGACTGAATGCCCTAAAAAGAAAGCACTGCAACCATGGCCCAAGTAAATTTTTTTTTCACATTTTGTCCCACTTGGATTTTTTTTTGCGGTTTTCCAATATATTCTATAGTACAATGAATAATACCATTAGAAAGTACATCTTGCCCCACAAAATAAAAGCCCTCATATGTTTAGGTAGCTTGAAAAATAAAGACGTTATGGCTCTGGGAAGGCGGGGAGGGAAAACTAACGTAACAACCAAAAAAATGCAAGGTCCTGAAGGAGTTAATGTATATATAATATAATATATTTTTACATTTTTAAACATAGTTTTTTTATTTTACTTGTGCATTGAGTATATTGGGTACTTGACCACTAGGGGGCGCGATTATTTGTACACCCATTTTGTATTGTATAAACAATATAAAGCGTGACCAAAGATGGCGGCTTTACTACTTCCCGCCAGAGACAGGAAGTGGTAAAACAGGAGACATCATGGCGATGGAAGCCGCAATGGCGCCGCATGGAATTAGAAATGAGACACTACACCATTTTTCATTTATTTAGATGCCACGGCCGCTGTGGTGTCTAAGGGGTAAAATAACATGGAAAGGAGCCAGCTCCATTCTCTGCTGTTACCGGTGGGTGTTCACTGTAATTGCCAGCTGGCCCCCGATGCATGTGTATCGGGATTGTGGAGCAATCCTGCTACATAGCCTCTTATTAGGGATGAGCAAATCAATTGTAATGAAGTGGAAATCATTTTGAATTTCAGGAAAAATTTGATTCCAAATGAAGCCGAATATCCTGCTGTTTCATGGTAACGAATCGTCTTTTTTTCTAAAACGTCTTTTCAACCCAATATCAGGTGCAGCCATGTTCGCTGCATGTTTAAATTTCCTGCACGCCATTATCGGGCGCATTACAAAGTGCCGCGGGATTGTTTGTAATTTGAACAACCAATAAGTTTCTCAATCTGTCCAAAAGGATTAAACAAACTAGTAGAACTTATTTATTGATCTTAAATAAAGTACTTTTCAGTTTTCATATAATGACTGAGTAATAAATAGAAGTGATAAATAGAAGGGACAGGAGTCCCTGGCGTCGCTGCCATTCGCCACCAATCGTTAACGTCCCACGTCGATACCGGTTGCTTAGCTATTAGCATTAGCAACTTGTATTGAAGTGGGACATATCATCAGGGGCGTTGCTATGCAGTTTTATAAAACTGCTGGTGAGCTAAACCTCAGGTTGGTGGCTTCCAGGGGCTGCTGTGGGCCTGGAGTGCCAACGGACTCTTCAACTATATGTGCGTCCTCTGGACACACATATACCTGAGCACTACGGCAGAGCAGAGAGCAAAAGCTCCCTGCCCCACGGAGTACTCTGGTGAGCTGAAAGCAGGCTTGCGGCTCACTGGAGTACATAACATAGGCGGGGAAGACTGGGAGCAGCGACAGCTTGAGGGAGGGGGGGAAATGTGAGTACTGTTAGTTTTTTATTTTTAATTAGACCTCTCTATCTGCTGGGGGACATATAACCTGCCTAAATACCAGGTGGGGGACCTATAACCTCCCTATATACCTACTGGGGGACCTGTAACCTGCCTACATACCTACTAGGGGACCTATAACCTGCCTATATAACTGCTTGGGAACCTATAACCTTCCCATATACCTGCTGGGGGATCTATAACCTGCCTATATATCTACTAGGGGACCAACAACCCAACTATACACCCACGGGTGGACATATAACCTATATACCTACCTACAGGGTGAACATAGAAACTATATATCCACCTACTGGGGAACATCCAACTTACTTTGGGATCCTATTACCTATACTGGTGTACATATAAACTATATATCCACATACTGGGGGACATATAACTTACTGTTGGACCCTATTACCTATATTAGGGGACATATAACTTTCTGGGGCACCCTCACCTATACTGGAGGACATATAACTTACTAGGGGACCCTATTACTTATACCGGGAGACATATAACTTACTGGGGGACCCTATCACCTATACTGGGGGTCATATAACTTAATGGGACACCCTCTTACACTGGGGAAAAAAGTATTTAGTCAGCCACCAATTGTGCAAGTTCTCCCACTTAAAAAAATGAGAGAGGCCTGTAATTGACATCATAGGTAGACCTCAACTACGAGAGACAAAATGAGAAATCAAATCCCGGAAATCACATTGTCTGATTTGGAAAGAATTTATTTTCAAATTATGGTGGAAAATAAGTATTTGGTCAATAGCAAAAGTTAATCTCAATACTTTGTTATAAATCCTTTATTGGCAATGACAGAGGTCAAACGTTGTCTGTATGTCTTCACAGGGTTGCTGGTATGTTGGCCCATTCCTCTAAGCAGATCTCCTCTAGAGCAGTGATTTCTTGGGACTCTCACTGGGCAACACGGACTTTCAACTCCCTCCAAAGGTTTTCTATGGGGTTGAGATCGGGAGACTGGCTAGGCCACTCCAGGACCTTGAAATGCTTCTTACGAAGCCACACCTTTGTTGCCCTGGCGGCGCACTTGGGATCATTGTCATGCTGAAAGACCCAGCCACGTTTCATCTTCAATGCCCTTACTGATGGAAGGAGGTTTGCACTCAAAATCTCACGATACACGGCCTCATTCATTCTTTCAGTCATCCCGGTCCCTTTGTAGAGAAACAGCTTCAAAGCATGATGGTATACCAGGGAACATATAACTTAACACAATGTGAAGTCATTAACAGTTGTTAAGCCAGTTGTTCAGGCCTCAAGTCGATTGGAAAGGGCTTAGCACTCGACTCCAGGGACTAACCTACAGTGACAGTCGGTTGCATTCTGAACTTAGAAAAGAGAGGAACTGTTGGTTCTGCTCTTTAACAATTTTACTTTTTGAGGGCACAATACTGTCATTTTGGAGGTGCTCTGACTTGTTTGTCTAGCCATCACATCTGCTATGCACACTGCTAATGGAGGTGCTCTGTGGAAGAATTAACTCACTTGGACCTCACTTATAATGACACTTTTCAGTAAAGAGGACTTAAAAAAGGACGAATCATAAACTAAAATACTTAATTAGAACAAAGGAGTAATATTTAAATGGGTTGTCTCACTAAAAAGATTGTATTTCAAATTAAAGATCATTAAAAAAAAGCAAGTTTGCAATATATGTCAATTACAAATCCCCTACCAATTTCTAGATAAAGTATCAGAAAAAGTCTCTTACTGCTTACCCCGAGTTGAACAAATGCTTGCACTGTAGTATATACGCGCTCCTCCACCTTTTCTTTTTCAGGTTCACTGCAGTATTTCCTTTGGTATTCACCCCGCACGGAGGGCTGCCAGTCAACGCCCAAACATAGAAGCTTATACCACAACGGGAAACTCCAGCGGGTGAATTAATCCAAGGTTTATTCAATATTTATCTTCAGGACAAACAAAACATACAGCATCTAACGCTAACGCGTTTCCAATCCAACCGGATTCTTGCTCACAGCATACAGATACTCTGCTTTCAACACATTTATATATACTAAGTTAAAAGACATAAACGTCACAGAAACATGTGATAATGGGCGTGCTTTTTTCTTTAACCCTATCATTGTTAGTAATGGATCTCAACATATGCCTACTCCTGCATATATTTATTGCTTATTTCCTTCTAAAATGTAAACTTCGCGCTAACATATATCTAAAGCTAAGCATAATTATTGATTGGCTAATAAATGTACAACAAATCATTGCGTCTATTTAATCCAAGTGGATAACGTGTGTCGCACATCAAAATCCAGTATGCCTCACGTATCCTCACCTTTCTTTCCCAGTCTCCTCCCCGTAAGGGCTTCCCTACTCTCTCAATTACCCCGCAACACAGATTTTTGACCCTACTTTCGTGTTTTTCTACGAAGTGTCTTACAACGCCTGATACATTAATATGCTTATTTCGAATGCCAGTTAAGTGTTCGGCAATCCTTTGTTTGATTTTTCTAATGGTACTACCAATGTACATTAAGTTGCATTCCCTACACAAGATATAATAAATCACGTGATCCGTCTCACAATTGGCATACTGTTTTAGTTTAAATTGTTTTGTATTTTTACTATTTGAAAATGTATCTCCCTTGTTTACAAATGAGCAAAGGTTACACCTAGTTTTGCCACAGGGATAAAATCCCTGGATCTGCAACCATGTACTGTCCTTTCTGCTCATAAAAGTATATCCAGGACACGCTCGTACTATCGACTGCAGGCAATTATCCATCCAACCACTTAATTTCTCATTTAACGAGCCATTGCTGGAGAGTATTGGGCGGAGTTTTGGGGGAAAATTATTTTTATGTGTCTTTGGAATCCCGTAAAAAACAGGGATAGTGGGTTTTTTTTCCAGCAAATAATTCTTCTGTTTTATTGACAGGACCCCCATACTTACTCCTTCCTCCAGCATTTTTTCCATTTTTTTCTTGAAAATTTGGGTCGGGTCCGACCCTAGTTTTCTATAGTTTTTTGTGTCTTCTAAAATCTCTAACACCAGTTTTTTTATATAATCCATCATCCATCACCACAATTTGACCGCCCTTATCTGATTTTTTAATGATCAGGCTTTTATTATTATTTTCAATCTCATCAATTCTGTTTTTTGCAAATGTGTTAAGTTTTGTTTTATTTCTCCATTTTTTTATTATTTTGCCTTCCTTTTTTTATTTCTGATCTTATCCTCTAAGTTTTTTAAATCCCTCTCCATCGATTCCTGAAAGGCATCTAGGGCCTGTTACCCTGCATATGCAGAGGTAAAAGATTGGATTAGGGATCCCATGCTGTCTGTCCACTTCTCCTATCTCACTTAACCCTCTATTTTCCTCCTCCAGATCCCTTTAGTGTGTTTTTAATGCCTTTCTGATTTCATTAATTTTAAAATCTTCAAATTCATTATATAATATACAATGTCATCCGTTTCCCTAACTATACTCTCACTTTCACTATCCAAATTATCTTTATTATGGAAAAAAATTTTAACAGTTAACAACCTAGCAAAACGGTTTACGTCTAAAATTGTATCAAAAAGATCAAAATTTTAAAATTTTTTCCATAATAAAGAGAATTTGGATAGTGAAAGTGAGAGTATAGTTAGGGAAACGGATGACATTGATATTAATATTAATGAATTTGAAGATTTAAAATTTAATGAACAGAGGGCATTAAAAACACTAAAGGATCTGGAGGAGGAAAATAGAGGGTTAAGTGAGATAGGAGAAGTGGACAGACAGCAAGGGATCCCTAATCCAATCTTTTATCCTCTGCAAGCAAGGGTACCGGCCCTAGATGCCTTTCAGGAATCGATGGAGAGGGATTTAAAAAACTTAGAGGATAAGATCAGAAATAAAAAAGGAAGGCAAAATAAAAAATGGAGAAATAAAACAAACCTAACACATTTGCAAAAAACAGAATTGATGAGATTGAAAAATAATAAAAGCCTGATCATTAAAAAATCAGATAAGGGCGGTAAATTGTGTTGATGGATGATGGATTATATAAAAAACTGGTGTTAGAGATTTTAGAAGACACAAAAACCTATAGAAAACTAGGGTCGGACCCGACCCAAATTTTCAAGAAAAAAATGGAATAAATGCTGGAGGAAGGAGTAAGTATGGGGGTCCTGTCAATAAAACAGAAGAATTATTTGCTGGAAAAAAACCCTACTATCCCTGTTTTTTACGGGATTCCAAAGACACATAAAAATAATTTTCCCCCAAAACTCCGCCCAATACTCTCCAGCAATGGCTCGTTAAATGAGAAATTAATGGTTGTGGTGGATAATTGCCTGCAGTCGATAGTACGAGCGTGTCCTGGATATTTGAAAGATAGCACGAGCGTTTTAAAAACCTTCCAGGATTTCGTATGGGATGCTTCCTATACGTGGCTATCTTGTGATGTGGCAAATTTATATTCCACAATACCCCCCCACTTAGCAATCAGAGCCATTGAATTTTTCCTTAATAAGAACCGAAATTTTGGGGAAGAGAAAAAGGCATTTATAATCCAAAGTGTGAACTTCCTGTTGGAGTATAACTACTTCAGATTTGATGGTAGTTATTTCCTGCAAGTGGAAGGAGCCCCTATGGGTGCATCAGCGTCACCCACCATAGCCAACCTATATATGGCATGGTGGGAGCAATACGCAATATATGGATGTAATAACCCATATGGAGACTGCATAATATGGTATGGGCGTTAAATCGACGACCTCCTGTTTGTGTGGGGTCGCGATGTAGCGTCCATCCCTAAGTTCGTGGACTATCTCAACAACAACCAACATAATTTGAGCTTTACATCTGTGATCGATAAGGTAAAAACACCATTTTTGGATATAGAACTAGAGGGAGTAGTAGGGACTTTAGAGGTTCTGACAAAATTATTTAGAAAACCTAATTGCGGCAATACATTACTTCAAGCCTCTAGCAGTCACCCTACACATACAATTGCGGCTATCCCAAGTGGAGAATACATCAGAGCCAGGAGGGCATGCTCACGTGACAGTGATTTCCTTATAGAGAAGGGAGTGATAGATAGGAGATTAAGGGAAAGGGGTTATTCTCCACATCTCTTGGAAGAAGCCTATAATAAAATTCAAAACACTACACAACAAACTTGGCTTGTAAAACGAGATAAGAAGAAAATAGATCATAGTAAAAGGGCAACTATAAAGAATGTTAATTCTGGAAAATCTTTAGTGTTCTCGACTAAATAGAGTGTTGATTATAATGAACATAAAAAAAATTTTTTCCAGAATTTACAGATACAACGAAAAGATAATATTCTAAAAGAGTATGTACAACAAGGTGTCAAGTGTGTATCTAGACGAGGAGTATCATTAGCCAATGATTTGTCACCGAGTACTTTTATGAGCAGAAAGGAAAGTACATGGTTGCAGATCCAGGGATTTTATCCCTGTGGCAAAACTAGGTGTAACCTTTGCTCGATTGTAAACAAGGGAAATACATTTTCAAATAGTAAAAATACAAAACAATTTAAACTAAAACTGTATGCCAATTGTGAGACGGATCACGTGATTTATTACATCTTGTGTAGGGAATGCAACTTAATGTACATTGGTAGTACCATTAGAAAAATCAAACAAAGGATTTCCGAACACTTAACTGGCATTCGAAATAAGCATATTAATGTGTCGGGCGTTGTAAGACACTTCGTAGAAAAACACGAAAGTAGGGTCAAAAATCTGTGTTGCGGGGTAATTGAGAGAGTAGGGAAGCCCTTACGGGGAGGAGACTGGGAAAGAAAGGTGAGGATACGTGAGGCATACCGGATTTTGATGTGCGACACACGTTATCCACTTGGATTAAATAGACGCAATGATTTGTTGTACATTTATTAGCCAATCAATAATTATGCTTAGCTTTAGATATATGTAAGCGCGAAGTTTAAATTTTAGAAGGAAAATAAGCAATAAATATATGCAGGAGTAGGCATATGTTGAGATCCATTACTAACAATGATAGGGTTAAAGAAAAAAAACACGCCCCTTATCACATGTTTCTGTGACGTTTATGTCTTTTAACTTAGTATATATAAATGTGTTGAAAGCAGAGTATCTGTATGCTGTGAGCAAGAATCCGGTTGGATTGGAAACGCGTTAGCGTTAGATGCTGTATGTTTTGTTTGTCCTGAAGATAAATATTGAATAAACCTTGGATTAATTCACCCGCTGGAGTTTCCCGTTGTGGTACAATTTCTAGATAACTTGTCTTGTAGGGGCACCAGAGGCTGCTCAGGTCTCTATTGGAACCGATCTGCTTGTCCTCCATCATAGGCTGCTGGCTCCTGCATCTCACCACAACAGGTCGGAGTCAGAAGCACGCAAGTTTAGCCATGCACACTCCCTATCTTTTGTCCATCTTCTCTCTGCCTGCTGTCTGCCTGATTCAAGGCCAGTGTGGAAGAGTGTCCGCCGAGCCTGAGATCCATCACCAACAGAAGCACTGTCATCCACCCAACTCACCCATTGAGCAGTCGTGAGATGCAATGCCCTAGACCGTTCTTACTAGTCCATGTGTCTGTAGTGAGAAGGACTTTGGTGGACACAGATGCAGCTAACTCGCTGGAGATCTTTTCTGCCACGTGACTGGCCAGGGCAGGTCAGCTTTTCTGGCAAAGAAATGCCTGCTCGGCACCTGATATTGGGGGCATGCCAGGGCCATGACGTGGCGGAACCCATCTGTATCCACCAGGCGGAAAGGCAACATTTCCAAGACCAACAGCCTGGCAATGCCGACATTCAGGCTTTTGGCTTTGGGATGGTTGGAATGAAAGTGTTTCTTCTGCTCCCAAACCTGGTATACAGAAGGCTGGCTGCCAGACTGGCTGCTGTAGGGCGTGCAGGTCAAACTGGTAGAAGGAGAAAGGGTAGGCTGTGTCTCTGGTGGTGGAAATCGGCTGCCAGTGTCTGGGGATGGTGTTTGCTCATGCTGCTCCGGCACATCAGCAGCAGAGGACCACTTGGTCTTGGAAGTGGTGGAGGAGGAGGAGGCAGAGGATGTCACAGTGGTTGGAAACCCAGGACCTGTGTGGCCTTTTTTCTCCAAGTGACTCTTCCACAGCAATTTATGCTTTACATGCATGTGCCTGTTCATGTTTGTGGTGGTTAAATTCCTTAGATTATTTCCTTTAATGACGCGTTGACGGCAAATCCGGCATATGACGTCAGTCGGCGAATCTGAGGCTTGATGGAAAAAAGGAACAGGCTTCACAGGTCCTGGACCTCTTCAACGGTGAAAACCTGGTAGCGGTGTTCCCGCTGCCACCACTGACCATGGCTGGCGGATTAATGTCAACGGACTTGTGCAACCGCCCTCTCCCTTTTTCTGAGGCCAGACCCGCACTGACACTACTCCATCATCCTTCTCCTCCTCTGATGATGATGCGCTTGCCAGCTGCTGCTCAAAATGCCACGTTGGATCCACAATGTCATCATCATCACAGGTTACTGCCTCTTCCTGACAGTCTACATCCTCAAGCTGCAGGCTAGAGCCACAGTCATTGCTGACCACTCGTGATTTCTGCTATAACTGCTAAACCAAAAAATAACACTACCACCTAAAAATACAAAAACTAATCACAGAAAAATAAGTGGTTTAAAAAATACCTTTTACTGATATGCATTAAAATCTTAATCAACAACAAAACTTCAGTGAATCACCAGTGTAAGGTAAGACATAAAAATACTCACAGTCAAGCAGAAATGATCCAAAGATAACTTCGGGTTAGTAGGGTATTGAATCAAAACCGGAACGCACAAGTTCCAAATCAATTAAAACAGTGGTGCAAGATATATAGCAGCTAAACATGCCCCTACTGTAAACACTTTCTAACCCTCACAAAAGTGGAGCACCCGCCCTGAAAAAGGACAACCCCACATAATATCCCTACTACATCCTGTTATTCCCTCACAATCTGCCACTGCTAAACTATAATGCACACAAACCTATGTACATAATAGTACTACTTAACTTAATATATACAAAAACATCAAATCCCATAGGGTCCCACTCGGGATTTCTGCCAACAGACCAGCTTCCTTCTTCTCCTCTAAGGGCATCAGCAATTGGGCGTCAGAGCAGACAAAATCATCCTTCTGATCCCAACCGCATTGTGTCATCAAAGAGCTCTTCAGAATATGGATTATCTGGAGCGTTCTGTACATTGGAGTAACGGTCTGGAGGTGGATCCTCTGGACCACCGCAGGCGATGGCGTAAGCCCACACCAGGGAGTGGAATCTAAGTGGGTCCCGGTATTCACCAGAGCCCGCCGCAAAGCGGGATGGTCTTGCTGCAGTGGGAGTCCACAGGTCACTACCACTGGCGGGGCTTGCCTGCGGTGGCGGCCAAGGGTAGGCAAGGTACAGAATCGGCAATCAGGCTCGTAGTCGAAGTCAGGGCAGGCGGCTGAGGTTCGTGAACGTAGACAGGCAGAAGGTCAGGGCAGGCGGCAAGGTTCGTGGTCGGTAAACGTAAGCAAACGGGTTCGGTACACGGTAGGCAAAACAAGGCTTTCTGGAACGCTTTCACAGAAGGCATGAGCACTAAAGATCCGGCAAGGCTGCCAGGAAGAGGCCGGACTTAAATAGGAGCAGTGCCCGGTAATGGCCAATTACCGGTGCACTGTCCCTTTAAATCTCACACTGCCGGCGCGCGCGTGCCCTAGGGGGTTTGGCACCGCCCCCGGCCGAGGGACAGAACGGAGGGGACAGGAGCGGGGCCGAGAAAGTGATTGGGACACTTGCAGGGGAAAGGTAAGGGGCCCCCGGGCCCCCCGAGGTGGGGGACGGGGGCCCCGCTGCCGGAGTCAGGGCACAGATCCTGCGCCCCGGGGAACGGGGTTCCAGGGCATCCTGACAGTCCCCCCCCCCCTTTAGATCCCACCTTCTTTTTAGAGTGGGGGAAATTTTTCTAAAAAACCGCTGCGGTCCAATGTTCTCCCCCGGGCCCTCCCAACAATCTTTCCTCGGGCCCAAACCCCCTTCCAGTCCCACAAAAAATATCGCTTCCCTTTTATTTCCTTCTCATACCCAAGTTTTTCCTTAACCACAAGACATTAGGGGCTTCAGCCACGACGGAGGGGGGAACTGCCTTCGAGAGGAACGTTTAAGGACCAGGGGTTTTAGTACGAGACGGGAAAAGGAGTTCGGGATACGCAGGTAGGAGGGAGCCAGAGTTTATAGGCCACCAGGTTTTTTGCGCTTAAGGCCTCGAAGGGCCCCTAAAAAGCGGGGTCCCATTTTTGGTAGGGGGGGTTTTGGGGCGGACATATCTGGCCGACAGCCACACCCTTATCCCCCGGGGAAGAAGACAGGAGGAGGGCTTCTTCTTTTATCTCCTCCCGCCTTCATGCGCCCCAACGCACAGAGCGGGGATTGGGGGGGCCGGGGCCCAAAATGGGTCCCTAGCCGGACCATAGTGTCAGCAGCTGGACCTAAATTTTGGGGATGCAAGCGGAAGGTGGGGGGTTTGATGTACCCCGACACCAATAAAAGGGGAGAGGCACCCGGACCTGACTCTGGGGAAATTTTATAAAAAAATTCCGCCCAAAAGAAAGGGGTTGGCCCACCCCATCTTGCCAAGCAATACGAAATGGCGCAGGTAACATCCCAGAACCTGTTTTAACTCCCCTCCACCGGGCCATTCGTCGGGGGGTGGTAACTGAGAAAATCAAGCTTCCCGGGATTTTGAGAGCAAAGGGCCCCCAAATTTTAAAAACGAACTCCCCCCCCCCAATCCGAGACAAAATTTTGCAGAGGGAGACCGGCAGATGAAAAACGGGAAAAAAAATTTGGGCTCCCCGGGCGTGGGGAAGAAGGCAGGCCTGGCAAAGGGAAAAAAGGGTTTCCCTTTTAGAAAACCGGCCCCAAATAAACACCCAAAGACGGTTTTAACCCCGGACAAAGGGGGGTAGGTGGGTTTTTGAAGCCCCTCGCTACGTGGGACCATGGTTGCGTAGGGTTTTGGGAAAGGGGGTTTGAAAGAGGCCTGCCGGTTTTGGGGCCGAGGACCCTTGTTGCGGGCACGGGAGGTACACGCCTGACGAACTCCTTGACATCCTTAGCGGGGTTCCCCCCAAACCAAAAAAAACCGGAGATCAGGAGAAACACTTGCGGGCCCCGGATGCCCGGGCCACAGGGGACAGTGCCCCCACTTCAGGATACGCCACGGACCCGCAGGGTTTGGACATATGTCTTCCCCGGGGGGGAAAACCCAAGGGTAAACGGGGCTACGGTGTTTAAGCTTTCCCGGGGGGGAATTATTTTTGCTCTGGGATCGCTTCTTCACCAACCACATCGGGGGCCCGGGGGAAAGGGCACAACCTTTCACTTTTCTTTTCGGAGGGCAAAGTAAATTTCGGGAAAATTAAAGGGGGGAAAAGAAAAGCGCCCAAACCTACTTGGCGTGGTTTTCAGTCACTGGGCCGTCGGGAAGGTACTGGAGGTTCTTGGACCCCGAGTAATACAAATGGGATGCCGGGCCCCTTTCCACCCAAAATATCGCCTTTTCCCCGGGGCCCATTTTAAAGGGCTAAAATTTTCCCGTCTCCGTTGGTGAATTTTCCCCTTTCCCCCTGTGAAAAATTTTTTGAAAAGAAGCCACAATGACCCGGGTTTTTCCTGTGGGCCCTTTTTTCGGAGGACGCTTTCCCGCGCCTACCGTTTAGGGGTCTACTTCAAGCAAGAAGGTTTTGCTGGGTCCCGGCCCAAAAGGATGGATGCAGAGGGGAAAGGCCCTTTTTAGCTTGGAAAAAAGCTTCCCCCGGGCCCCGGGAAAGGCCCGCTGCGTGGATTAGCTTTTTTCCCTTTATAAGGGGCCCCCAATAGGGGCCACCACGTGGAGAAATGCGGAATAAACTGCCGGTAAAAGTTTAGGGAAACCCCGGAACCCCTTGTATGGCCCGCAGCCCACTGGGCGTGTCCATTGCAATACGGCTAACAACTTTTGGGTGGGTTTCCCTCCAGACCTTGGTCCGGATAAATAACCCAGGAATGGAAGGCTGACTTTTGGGGGGAAGGGGGCACTTCCCTTTAAATTGGCTACCCGTGGTTTTTCTCGTAGGGGGCTGCAGCAAATTGGCACGGGGAAAGGGGTGATCCCAAGATCAGGGGAGTAATCAGGATGTCCCTCCAGGGAGACCAAAGACACAGGGAAAAGAAATCCCTGAAACATCCCTTCACGAACTCCCCGGAAGGGCGGCAGGGCGCTTTTTCATATCCAAAAGGCTTCCCCCCGGTACTCCCAAAATGCCCGTCTCTGGGGTTGAAGGGCCCCCCTTCCACTCATCCCCTTTTTGGGTTTGGACCCAAAAAGTAGGCCCTCTCAGATCCAACTTGGAGAAAAAACCTTGCCCCCGCAACGGGCCAAAAAAGTTTTCCCTTTTCAACGGGAAGGGTATTGGGTTTTTTTTCCCTGACTTGTTCAGACCCCATAGTTTGATGCCCGGGCCGTAAGGGGAAACCCTCCCCTTTTTTTCCACGAAGAAGAAAACCCCCCCGCGGGGGAAGGGGGACTTTTGTAAAAAATCCCTTCTGGGGATTCTCCCCCATGTAAAATCAGAAATGGCTTGTGTCTCAGGGAAAGGGTAAGGGGAACTCTGCCCCCCCCGGGGGTGGGACCCCGGCAGTAGACAATCCGGGGGAAACAAAATGGGGAAAAATTGGGGGGCAAGGTTTTCTGGGTTTCTTCCGGAAAAGAAAATCAAAAACTCTTTATATGGCCGGGGGACCCGCTAAAAGGGTTTAAAAATGGTAAAAGAAAGCGGGAAAACCCCCGGGCGAGGTGCCCCCCAAACAGTGAGACCGACCCCTTGGGGCCCCAAACGCAAAAACTTTTTTCCCCCTCTGCCATTTAAACCAAACGGGGCAAAGGGACTTCCCGCCACGGGAAAGGCCCCCAAAAGGATGGGGGAGGAAGACCCGGGGGAAACACATAAAGACGTCCCTCTTTTATGCAGTGGGTCCCCACTTTAAGGGGGTAGTGGGTCCTACGGTTAAAAGACTGGAACGCTGAGGATCCCCAAATGACGGAGGAGAAAGGGGTAGAGGTTTCTCCAGGAGAAACCCCAGGAAGAGTGTTGAGACAACCACGGCAGCGTAAAAGAATTCCCCCGCCAACCCGGGGTCCAGGGAAAACTGAAGCTTGAAAGTGGGGCCCGGGTTTCCCCTGCTGATCAGGGCCTGGTATGTTTTAAAACGAGGGAAAAGACTGCACACCCCAAGGGGCGCCTCTCCCCCCCGGAAACCTAGGGGCGTTCGTCTCCCCCCGGACGCCGTGGACGAAAAAAAAAAAAAAAACCCCTGCAAAACCCCCGAGGAAAAATGTTCAGGGCTGCCACAGTTTGAGACATAGGTTTTTTCCCCCTGCCTTTTGGTTTTTAATTTTCCCCGGAGTCAGGGGGGCTCTATCCATTTGGGATGGCCCCTTCCCGGCTGGGTGGGGAAGGGGCTGGTTGGGGGCCGTAAAAACACCGAGCAAAGGGCGGGGTAAAACGGGTTGGTTTTGGAAATGGTTTTTTTGGGTCTTGGCGGGGGCTCCTTACTTTTTCTTTTGCGAAACGGATATCAATCCAGTTTGGCCCCAAAAGGATGAGCTTGCTTAAAGAAGACGGGGGGACCCGGACGCGAGAGCATCCTTAATCTGGCTGGAGAGGCCCTTTCTTGAACGTGGCGCACAGTGGCATCATCGTTCCAGCCACTCGAAGCGTAGAGGTGCGGATCATGCATGGCGTAATCCACCCACGTAGGCGTTCCCTTGCTGCTGGTTCAACATGGCGGTTTCAGTAAGACGAAGCGCGGGCAGACTCTTCGAAACACACGGAATTCCTGTAAAATTTCACAGCTCAAGCGGTTGACTCGTGGATCGCCTCGGTCCCAGAGTGGGGTCCGCCAAGGCCATGGCATTCCAGAGCGTAGACTGACCAAGAAGGCCACCTTGGATCTTTCCAAGGAACTGACCAGCCATAAGTTTCCACATGTAAGTGGGAGCAATGATTGTGAGGTCCCCCCCCTGCAGGCCTTGGGGTCCCCTTCAAACATTGTATGCATGGATAACAGAGTTTAGGACCGACTAGGAGCGACCGCCACGGGAGAACCACTGCAGCCGACTGCTGCAGCTGAGTGGCGATGAGCTGCTGATCATGGAAGATGATCTGATCGAGCTGCTGCGCTTTGTCTGCACGATCTGTTCGATTGCATGACCACGATGTGTTGATGTTGCGACGTCGTCAGGTGGGGGGAGGACAACCATGGCGGTATCCAGGGCCGGATCTTACTGTAAACGGGTCAGGATTTGGATACCTCTGACCACCGCATGCTAAGGCAGTAATCCGACACCAGGGAGTTGAATCTAAGTGGGTCCTGTATTCACCAGAGCCCCCGCAAAGCGGATGGTTTGCTTTCGACGGGAGTCCACTAGGGCACTAAAATGGGGGGGCTTGCCCCGGATTTGGGGGCAAGGGTAAAGGCCCAGGTACGAATCAGCAATCAGGGTCGTATCGGGGACAGGCAAGAGGGGCAGGGCAGAGGGAGGTTTTGTGAACGTAGACAGGAGAAGGTCGGGCAAAGGGGGCAAGGTTTTGTGGTTTGGTAAAAGTAAGCAAAAAGGGTTCGGGTACACATAGGGGAAGAAAAAGGCTTTTGGGGCGCATTCACAGAAAGGGTTTTGGGATAAAGATGGCAAAAGGGTTTCCCGGATGGGGGCCCCGGGCCTTAAATAGGAAACAGTGCCCTAATGGGCCCAAAAAACCCGGCAAATTTCCCCCTTTTAAAATTTACACCGCCCCAAAACCCCGGTGCCCCAGGGGGGGCGCCAACCCCCGGGGACAGAGACGGGAAGGGCAGGAGGTGGCCCCGGGTAAGTGAAAGGGGGGGCACTTTCAGAGGGGTGAGCGGAACCCCGGACCCGGGGGGTTGCACGGGGCAAACGTCGGAAATCGGGGCCGGGCCCCCTCCCACCGGGGCCCGGGGGCGCAGGGGGGGTTCCGGAAAACTTGGCTTCCCTTTGTGACTTTGGGTTTCATGAATAAAAGGTTTTGGGGTTTTTTTAAAAAAAAATGCCCTAACTTTCCTAAAATGCATTACTTTTAATGAGGGAGGGAGTTTAATTTCCCCCATGTCCCGTTGCGAGTTTGGCCCTAAGGCTCGGCCCATGAAGGAGTTTTATGGAGCCCCCCGGGCCCATCCGAAAACCCCCGCAGGAAATGGGGCTCCCCTGCATGGAAAAATCATGTTTCTCTCCCATGGGACACTCCCAAAACAATGGCCGCCGTGCAGGCGAGGGAGAAAAAGAAACCCGGGGAAAAGGGGATATTGGGGTTTCAGGCAGGAAAATCGTGCAGGGGGGAGTTTTATTCAGAAATGGGTCAGGAGTAGCCCAAAAGGGGTAGAAAAGGAAAAAAAAATGAAGTACTTGCTAAAAAACACCAGAAAATTTAGAAAAACACCCCCAAACTGTAACGGGCTGGGGGGTCATATCTGTAATGATGGAACAATAAAAAAAAAAAAATTTTGGAAATTTTTTGTAAATTTCCACCATTTTAGATAGCAGCTATTAGCTAATCTGTAAAATGTCCCACGGGTATTTCTGCAAACTGGGGTAGGCCCCACCCCCCTTTTTTGTGATTGGTGCCCAATTTTTTAGTTCAGCCCCCGTCGGGACAAAAGTCCCCGTGCTGTGATTGGCTTTCCCGAAATTTTTTTTTAGGCCCCGGGCGGGGCACCCTCCCCCGTGCTTGGTTTGCAGCTTCCCCCTGAGCTGGGGTGAAATGAAACTGGCTTTATGTACACATGCCATCTGTGTCTATGTTCTCATGTCTTTCTCTTCCATCTGTACTGTTTAATAAAGGCTGCCTGAGCTCTCTCTGCTTCTCTCCTAGTGATAGCTCTATGTGAAGGACCTGGACAAATACTGAGTCTCTAACTGTTAGATTCACTCTCCCCCCCATATAAAACAGACTTATAAACTCTGCTCTCCTCACCCATATAACACAGCCATATACACTCGGCTCCTCCCACCCATATAACACAGCCTTATACACTCTGCTCCCTCTACCCATATAACACAGCCTTATACACTCGGCTCCTCCCACCCATATAACACAGCCTTTTCCATTCTGTTCCCCCACCCATACAACACAGCCTTATACACTCTGAATTCCTCCACCTATACAACATAGATTTATACACTCTGCTCCTCCCACCCATATTATACAGCCTTATACACTCTGCTCCCCCCACCCATATAACACAGCCTTATATACTTGGCTCCCTACACCTGTATATCACAGCCTTACACACTCTGCTCCCCCCACCCACATAACACAGCCTTATATACTCTGCTCCCCCCACCCATAAAGCACAACCTTCTACACTCTGCTCCCCCCACCCATATAACACAGCCTTATAAACTCTGCTCCCCCACCCATATAACACAGCCTTATACACTCTGCTCGCCACACCCATATAGCACAACCTTATACACTCTGCTCGCCACACCCATAGTTACATAGTTAGTACGGTTGAAAGAAGACACATGTCCATCAAGCTCAACCAAGGGTGGGTAAAATGTGGGTGAAGGGAGAGAGACAAGGACATTATGCCCAGCCTCACCACTGGTTAATTACCTTGAAACCCACAAGGCATGAACCAATCTGCTCCAATGGAGACCGTATCTCTGACTACAGAGCCTCCACCAGCCAGGATCCAGAATTTTACATGGCTACGTACGCATTAATATAGCACAACCTTATACACTCTGCTCCCTCCACCCATATAACACAGTCTTATACACTCTGCTCCCCCACCCATACAACACAGCCTTATACACTCTGCTCCTTGCACCTATATAACACAGTCTTATATACTTGGCTCCCTCCACCCATATATCGTAGCCTTATACACTCTGCTCCCCCCACCCCCATAACACAGCCTTATACACTCTGCTCCCCCTCTACCTCCTGCATGATAACAAAGGGGGGAGTAGAGTGCATTTCTCATATTTGTTTAATCATTTCAGGCTGTATGTATAACTGTTTACATCAATACAGGTGTTCTGGTTACAAGGAGCTTGTGGAGGAAGGTGACAGCTCTGCAGGCATGAGAACTGACCAATGCAGGAAGTCTTCAGAGCTGTGACAGCCCCACTTGAAATGATTATGATGACTCAGGAGAGAGCAGGATAGACACATGTACTGGGAGGAGAGACCTGCCAACTGGGAGGAGAGACCCGCCACTGGATTTGAAGCTGTAAGCTGGAGAGATAGCACAAGATGCATGTGAAAGCCTTTACTAGGAAAACCATTTTAAATATCTGCTGGTGGCAGAGGATAGGTTTAGAAAAACTCGGGACCTTTAAATTGCTTAGAGGAAGTACACCCACCCCCTGAAAGAGAACTGGCAACAGAAACCAAAAAAAAGGGGAAAAAAAACCCCCCAAGTGGAGACCCAAATTTACGGGGGTTTAGTAGTGGGCAAAGATGTATTACAAAAAAATTTCTTATTTTTTTTTTCTTTTTTTTAAATCTTAGTCTGGTATTGTCACGTCTGTTTTCCTTTATGTGAGGGGGTTTCTGAACATCTTTATTAACATCCTTGTACAGATCCCTTTTTTTCTTCAAAAAACTCCCAATCCTCCCTTTGGGGAAAAGACAGCGACATTTCCCGACACCCTTAAAAGGAACCCAACACACCCCAAAATTAAACAACATCACCCCGAAACCCCCCAGTGGTCTACTCTATAAGCCCAGCATTCCCGGAGCAGGGGGCACCCCTAAAAGTCCGCGTCAATTTATCTTTTTGGTGGTTTTTAGGGTTTCTCTTCATTGAATTTTTCCATCCCTTTGAACTTTTTCTGTTCAAAAACACTAAAATTTTTTTTCATACTGTGAATCTGTTTTGAAAGAGTACCCATTACTACATTTCACAACACCCATAACTACATAAATTCCCCCTTTTTCAAATTTTATAAAACTGTTTTTACCACCCCTAGAATAAATTCCCCGCCATCCCCCTGAAAAAATCGCTTTGTATTAATTGGGCTTGAAATTGGGGATGTTTGTGAACCCACAATCCCAAGGGCCCTCCCTTTAAATATTGGTAAATTTTATTGTGCATTTGAATTGGTATGTGTGGGGAAAATTCCAAAACCTCAGGGCCCTCCCTCCTTTAAATATTTGCTGATTATATTGTGCAATTTTAATTGGTAAAAGTGGGGTGAACCCACAATCCCCAGATCCCTAAAATAAAATTTCTGTATTTTTAATTTTGCCCTTTTGAATTGGTTTTGGGGTTTTGGGAATACAATCCCCCCAGCCCCTCCCCTTTAAAATTTGTGTTTATATTGGCATTTGAATGATTTTTTTTGGGCCGACGCATTTGGAGGTCTGTGTTTTCCCCAATTTACCCTTTGGGTTTTTTTCGGCCCTTTGATCCCCAAAATTTTTATAGAATTGTTTTCTGTGAAGGGGGATTTTTTCCACCCATTTAAAAACACCTGAGTCACAGCTGGGGAGAATGACCCATAGAAACACACTTAATTTTGTTGGTAGGTCAAATCTTGGGAACCCAAACGTGATCTAAAATTAGGATGATTTGAAAAATGGGTAGTTTGTAAATGATCTTGAAGAAATAAGGGCCGAAAGGGGGGAAATGGGCATTTAAAGGGGGGGCCCGGGAAGGAAAGGGTTTTTATTTTTTGAGTTAAATTCTTAAGATTACAAATATTCACCCTGTCACTAAGGGTAAACTTCCCCTTTACCATCTCCTTTTTTACATTACCAAACCCCTCTACCCCCCCCAATTCTATCCCTATCAGCGCCCCTATCCTCCCCTACCCCGTTACATCCCCCAAAACTCTTCTCCCCTTTTTTAAAAAAACCCAAAATCGCCCGCTTGCAAAGTGCTTTCACAAACGCCCCTCAACTCTCATTAACAATCTGCTGTCGCTTTTATTTCCGTTCTGGGGTGGGCAGGGGAATTTCCCAACCCCCCCCCTTTCCCCCTTTTCTGCTCATCCCCTTTTCCCCTCCTTCCATAGAAACCTGCTAACCTGCTCGCTATTCGCTGTACGTTTTCCCCGCCCCCCCTTTAAAAGTGCCCCGTGGGGAAAGCCCATCTTTTTTGGCACAAACCCCACTGCTTTATGACCTTTTCTTTTTCATTCCCTAACCCCTTTGGCCCCCACGAAAAATGGCCCCCCGCAAATTAAACCGCTTCCCTTTCTGCTCTCACCCATTGGGAGCCCACCCCTTTTAACCCCCCCCCCCAACCGGGGCAAAGGGGGGGAGGGTCCCGGGATTCTTTTCTCCCCAAAGGACTTACCAGGTCTTCCTCCCCCCACCCTCCTCAATTTTTCCCCTTTTGAAGTAAACCCCCTTAGACCTTTCGGCCCTTTTTTTATAGGTCGGTTTTTACAGACCCCCCGGCTATCCCCCCAATTTTTGGATTAAAATTTTGCTGCCTGGCTCCCCAAAATTTCCCCTTTTTTGAAATGCCACCTTATCAAAGGGGATTTCAAACCAAAACCCCTTGTGCCCCCTTTTCTCCTTTGGCCCCTTTAATTTTTTTTCATGACCCCTTTTTTTTGGCCTCTTGCAGTTTACTGTCTCACCCCAAGGATGGGAATTCTTGATATGGTTTCTGTCCTCTTCATCAATTTTAAACCCCACCAATTTCCCTTTTGCCTCTCTTATCATAACCCTTTTTCTTTTTTTTCTATAAAAAATTTTCAGCCCCTTGGACACACCCGCCCCTTTACCCATTAGAAAAATCCGGGGTCCAATAACCCCCCAGGAATTTGGGGGACTATAAAAGTCCTCAAGCCCCCCCAAAACCCCCCCCCTCCGTCCTGAATGGTGTCAAAAATTTTCAAACGAAACCTTCCCCCACCCCACCTGGACATAAAATTTCCCCCCACTCACACACCGTACCACCCCTTTTCAGACCCGGCAGCCCTTTGGGACACACCCCAGATTTGGTTTTTGCAACGATGCTCCCGGTGGGGTGAGGTTGTGGAGAAGCGAAAAAGCTACCTGCCTCTTTTCCCACCCCCACAAATATTGCTCAGGGGGTTAACAAAACAGGGCCCCTTTACAGCGCCAAACAAAAATATTTCAACCTTCCCCCATTAACCTTACACAAACCCCCCCCAAAACGGGGGTTTTTTGGAAACCCCCTTTTCCCCTCCCTTCTAAAGGGCCCAAAGCTCAAAGGCCCCCCGGGCCTGAAACCCTGTGTGAGGCCCGGCCCCCACTTCAAAGGCAAAATTTTAAAATAGGCATAAACATTCAAACACAAACCCCAAAACAGAACCCCCATGTCCCCCCCCGCAATCCTAGTGTTTCTCAGCTTTGCCCCAAAGACAGAAAAAAAATTTATCCAGGCCTTTCGGTTCTCGCCCCCCACCTGCTCTAACGACCCAATTTCCCCCCCACCTTTCCCCCTAAACCTCTCTCACCTTTTCTGCAAATCTCATAACCCCCCCCTCTCCACTGGGATCTTCCCTCCTTTCCCTTTTTTCAGGTACCATAACTCCCCCCCCCCCCCCCCCCCAAAAAAACCCCCCCTTGGGGCCCTTGTGCCCGCCAAATACCGGCCTTCTAACCTTCCCCCTTTTTTCTAAAACTCCCGGAAAAACCCCGGTCTTTCCTCGCCTAAAGCCTATTTTCTTTTAAAATCTCTTTTGGGGTCCTTACCCAAACAGGTTTTCGCTCAATTTCCTCAAAAAAACTGCTTTAGTTAAAGTTTTTAACGATTCCACAATTTCTAAAAATCAGGGAAATTTCTTTGTTTTTTGGTTCTTCTGGAAACTTTGCGCTTTTGACAAAGTTTTCCCATCTTCTCCCCAAACATCCTCAAACACCATTTGGGATCCAGAACACTGCCCCCCCTACCTTTGGTTTTCTTTCCCCCCTTTTTGGGCCCCCTCTTCAAAAAGGGGTTTAATTTTTTTGGTTTTTTTTCTCCCTTCCCCTCCCCTTGCCGTAGGGGTCCCCCAGGGGTCGTTCTTGGTTTCCCCTCCTCCCTTCCCCCAATTTTTTTAACCAAAACCCCATTAGCAAAAATTTATAAAATTTTGGGTTCCAGTACCCAAACCCTACCGTTGACATCAAATTTTACACATCTTCCCCAGACCCCCTCACTCCTGCCCTGCTAACCAAAACACCCGTGACTGTCTGTCCCGTTTGGGCTTTATGTCCCCTCCCCTCTATTTCCAACTAAACCTCACCCAAAAAAACCCAAATTTTGTTTTTCCCATTTTCTAACCGCCCCCATCTGTAAATTTTCTCTTCAAATGTGTTTGGATCACCCTTTAAAAAAAAGGAGCAGGCCTGATTTTTGGGGGGTTTTAGCTTGATCTGACCTTCACCCCTTATACCCAAACCCTTGCCCGGCCCCGTCACCCTTTCACCCCAAGAACTTTTCCAAAAATCCGTCCCCTTTTTTCACTGTTTGGAAAAAACTCAAACTCTCATTTTTGCTCTTATTAATTTCTCGTCTTAAAATACTGTAATCCTTGCTTATTTGGTTCCCCCTCGTAAATTTTTCCCCCCCCTTTCCCAAATTTTCCTGAATGCAGAGCCCCGGCTTTTTTTTCTTTCTTTTCCCGGCGTATAACTGGGGCCTTACCCCCGTCGTCACTGCATGGTTCCCCTTTCCCGTACAGAATACGAAAATTTAAACACTCTCACTTTATAAAGCTTCCCAGTGCTTTCACCCCCCTTTCAAACTTTCCCCCCTCCTCTCTGTCTACCACCCGCCCCCCTCTCTGCCAGCTAAAAGGGGGCATCAAATACAGACTTTCAAACATCCCCCAACCCCCATGCCCGTCTTTTAAAATTTTTTTTCGTGGGTGCACCCCTTTCTGGGAACTTAAAACCCCAAAAATTTAGCCAATCCCCGCCCTTTGCATTTTTAAAAGTGTCCTGAAAAAAACATTTTCTTCCCGGCAGGGCCTTTAAAAAAACCACTAAATTGGGAAACCCCCCCCTTTTATCACCACTTTTTTCCAAATCCCCCCAAATCAAGGCAAAACCCCAGGCCCTTTTTTTGGTTTTATAGTTTTACAGTCCCTGGTGGGCAGGGTTTACCAATTTTTATGTTAAAAAAATCCCCCTTTTATTTAAGCGGGGGGCCCTTGTTAAATTTTGCACTTACTCCCCCCTTTTTTTCCCCCCGGGAAACCCCTTAGATTGTAAGTCTTGCGGGGCAAAGGGGCCCCCCAAACCCCTTTTGTTCCCCACCCGTAAGTTTTTCCTTTTACTGTGTAATGTTTTTTTTTGTCGTAATTTTACCCTTAAAATTGTTAAAATGCTTCCCAAATTGTTGGGCTTTTTTTATTTTTTATTTTAAGATTATTTATATTTTTTTTATTTTTTTTTTTAATTTTATAGATAAGAATTATGTTTTTGTTAACAGAAAAACCCCTTTCCCCTTTCCCTTTTATATCATGTTATTACCAAAAGATGGGTGAAAAGTGACATAAACAAGCCACCCACCCTCCCCAACCTTTATAACCTTGTTAAATTTTTAGAAAAAAATGAGTAATGTGAACGTCATCCCCCAAGGACCCTTTTTCCAGAAAAACAAAGTTAAAAAACCCTAGATTAAATGTGTAATGTGACTTTATCAGAAACCCCCCCCCCTTCCAGTATATCATTGTTATTACCCTAGATAAAATGCGGTAATGTGACATCGTCAGAGCCCCCCCCCCCTCTCCTCTATCATCCCGTTTTTTTAAATAGTTTAAAAATTATTTAATGTGCATCAGGGGTCCCCCCCCCCTTTTTCCCTCATATTTAAATTTTTTAAATTTCCCTAGATAAGAATGTGTAAAAGTGACATCATCGAGCCCCCCCCCCTCTTTAGTAATAATTCTTTTTATTTACCATAGATAAAAATTGGGTTTAAAAAAGGGCATCATACGGCCCCCCCCCCTTCCCATTTATATCATCGGGTTTTTACCATAGATTTAAAAATGATGTAATGGACATCGTCAAAAGCCCCCCCTTCCCCTCCAGAAAATCATCTGTTATTTGCAAAGGTAAGAATGATGTAATGTGACATCATCAGAATCTCTTACCTCTCCAGTAAGATGGGAGATTATCTCCATGGTGAGATTTAATATACTTTCTGCCATCTTGTCTCTGTCTTTATTCATTCTTGATGAGAGAACCAGGAAAATGATCTTTTATAGAAGATATCAACAGAGATTCCTATACTGTAGGGACCTAAATGGAAAGATAATGAACCGATGTAAAAAAAAAACAAAAAAAAAACCCCACACATAATCCCATGTAATAAATACAATTACAATCACTGACCTGAAAAATGGAAATACTTAAATTTCAATATCTAATAAGTTACTACAATCAGGTCACTCAACAATAGTACAAGAGCATCAGAGCGCACATACAATACTCACAAACAGTTAGGGATTTTTGGCTTTTGGTTGAAATTTCAGGATGAACATAACTTTTCTGGAAGATTACACTAAACGAGTCAATCTCTTCCCTTTTAGATGCACATGTCTAACTGTTCAATGTTTCGGTACTTTTTGCACGACTCTCCAATCTGTAACAAGGAGCTTAATGGCAAAATTTCCAACAGGTGTTTGATCCCTGAAGCGCCCAATGAAATTAGGGGATCAATGTGAATTGGAATTTAAACCGTCCTCCTCATCCTGCTGTTCCCATTGTGACATCATGAGACCAAGACAACATCTTACAATTGATCAGCAGGACATTGCCATTTTGAAGCTTCAAGCCGGATGCTCTCAGACGTAAGTGGCCACTGAGCTTAGAGTGGCACAGAGTGTTATCAGCAGGTTGCAACAGATATACAGAGAGACTGGAAGAGTCATAGAAAGGCAAAGAAGTGGACATCCTTTGGCTCCATCACACACTCACGATGGCTTCATTGTAAAATATGCCCTACGGAGCCGGATGATGAATGCTACACAATTCCAGGCACATTTAAAAGAAGGTGAGAGGCACGAAGTGTCACCTCAGATCATTCGGAACCATTTACATTAATGTGGTCTGTGTACTAGACAACCTGCAAGGGTACATAATCGGTACCTGATTTGACTGATTCATAACGTCGTGTGATTGACTGTGTGTATTTTACATTGTGCTCTATGAGTAGTATAGTGTACATTGTTTGGGGTGTAGTTCGGCATGTATTTCAGTGGAATTACACTTGCAAAAACGTGCTACAATATGTCCCAAAAGACGCCCCATTAAGCTTGCCACATTAGAGCAGCCATGATGCTTTGGCCAGGCTCCCACGACTGTTAAATTTAAGTCCTTAATTGTCCAGCATAAAATTGATGTCGTTTTGGATTTATCTCACCATGCAGTTTCACAAAGCCATAACCAGCTTTATACACACAGTCAGGATGTGGGTGGTCCTATAGCAGCAACTGACATATCAGCTCTGCTGTTCCTAGCTATTTCTGTTACAGTTATTCAATAGAAGAACCAAATAGTGTCTCTCACCAATCTTCTTTTCTTTTATCATGTAAACAATTCAATCACATCAGGAAAGAACATATCTTGTGGCCTATGTACTGAAATGCTTTCTCAAGGTATTTCTGTTACAGTGTCATGACTACAGAAGATTTGTTAAATGTGGTACACAAAGCTACAGAACTCTAAAAGGCAATATACTGTCATTAGGGTACTTTAAGAAAAAAGTTGCTAGAGATAAGAGTCCGCAGGGAGTGATTCAACATGGTTGAATAGCAGCTTGTTGAGCTATCAGATAAGAGACAGAGCATAGAGATAGAACTCTAAGGGTAAGCTCATATGATGAATACAATTCACTTGTCGCATTCTGCCATTGAAAACAGCGTTATTTTTTCACTTGCAGTTTACAAAACGATTCCCATTCACATCTATGTGGTTTTGGACGCAAATCCGAATCAAAAACCACATCCAAATATTTTGGGTGCATTTTACATGAGGATTTTATCCATCGCCATTGACCTCAATAGTAAATGTAACAGAGGAAAAGAGGAAAAAAAGCTATGGACCGCACATCCCCTTGCCATACGTTGATCTATTTGCTTCTCAGCAAAAATATTTACAAAAATGAACATGAGGTTCTTAGTATACTTTTTGATCAAATTGTATAAGCCCATTTGCCACTTCATGGCGACCTCTATAAAGTAGGTCCCTATACCATGATGTAGCACCACTGGGCGGCCATCGCCGCAGTGAAAGCAGCACCAGTAAGGGGAACAGCACCAGTGGCCCAACAACACCACCGCTTGTAGACCTAGCCCCCCGGCTCTGGGTCATACCACCCTACAGGCACGGCAAAACAGAAATAATGGCCACTACACAGCACCTCAACAAAAAAGGATCATAAATGCTCAGCTCTCCATAGACTCCCAACAAGCACACTGAAAAGGGAGATGGGGGGGGGGGGGTGTAGTGGCCCTTATTCATACTACTCCTAACTAAAAACACCTGGGTGAAATAGGGAGGAGTACTGGAGTGCTTTTTCTTTTCTTTCCTATGTCACACATTTTCCACATGGAATATGACTAAAGAATGAACATGTTGTAATTTTTTTAAGTAAAGAAATGACTACCAAAAATACAAAAAAAAATCTTTTCTATAGAGGTCAATGGGAGTGGTTTGCTTTCAGTTTTAAAAGACCATTTCAAGCTGGAATCCACTTGGATTCCGACTTCAAACACTCATTGTGTGGACATTGCCCATGAGGAGTTAAAATCTCTTGACCAAAGCAAGATCAAAATAGCATTGTATATATAATAGACTTCCTTTACCCCACCCTACATATTAAAAGCTAATTATTGTGGTAATAAATCCCCTTTAGATTGGAATGCCTTATCTCTTTCTGGACATATGTCCCAAACTTATAACTTATCTGAGGTATTTCTAGGCGTACACCCACTATGAAAGTACAGTAATATCCCATTATCCATTGCCTCAGTACCCATTATTTCACAACACCATCAATTGTCACGGGGTGCTGGTAGTGAATCCGCGGGAAACCACCCACAAGCGATGGTTTTAAGCCGTATCAGGGGGGGGAGTCTAAGTAGAACCCCGGTTTCCCCAAGAGCCCCCCGGGCAAAGCGGGATGGACTTGCTGCGGCGGAGAACAAACCGGGTCCCCCCCACTGGCGTGACTTGCTTGCGGTGGCAGCCAAGGCAGTGCGTGGTACAAAATCGTGAGACGTAGGTGTAGTCGGGGACAGGCAAGAGGTCAGGACAGGCGGCAAAGGTTCGTGGTCGAGAAACAGGAGCGTAACGGTTCGGTACACGGAAGGCAGGCTACGATGCAGGAAACGCTTTCACTAAAGGCAGTAAGGCACTAAAGATCCGGCGGAGGCGAACCAGAAGGAAGGGGGTTATATAGGGTCACCTGCCAGCCTTAACCAATAATGGGCGTACTGGCCCTTTAAATCTAAGAGAGCCGGCGCACATGCGCGCATCGGCCGGCCAGGAGGACGTGGACACGCGGGAGCGGGGTCAGGTAAGGAACGGGCAGGGACACGGGCCACGGGAATCCCACTTGCCGCAACGGACAGGCACGCGGCAGCACGAGTGCGCCTGCAGCCCGGGCGAGGGGCTGCGGGACCACTCATGACAGTACCTCCCCCCACCCTAGGCCTCCCCCTCTTTCTGGTTCGGAGGAACCTCAACACGAGACCGCGGTCCAGGATGTTCTCCTCAGGCTCCCACGATCTCTCCTCTGGGCCGAATCCCTCCCAATCAACCAGAAAATGCCGTCTACCCCTAACCGACTTCATAGCCAAGATCTCCTTAACCACAAATATGTTGGAGGGACGGCCTCAGGAGAGGGAGGGCAACTTTTCAAAGGGGAAGCGGTTCAACACGACGGGCTTCAAGAGGGATACATGAAATGAATTTGGGATTCCGCATGGTGGGGGGGAGTCGAAGTTTATATGCTACTGGATTAATACCCCCTCCGGATTTCAAAGGGCCCAAGGAAGTGTGGCCCAGCTTGTAGCTGGGTATTTTCAAGCCGGACACATTTGGCGGACAGCCAGGGCCTTGTCCCAGGGCAAAAGGTGAGCCGTCTCCTTTTTCTGTCCGCCTGAGCCTTCATACGGGCAGCAGCACGCTGCAAGGACCAACAGTCTGCTCCCAAATGGCAGATAATCGTGGACCAAGGCATCTACAGAGGGAACCTCGAGGGGAGGGAAGAGGAGAGGAGGGCGGGGTGCCGACCAATATACAATAAAGAAGGGAACGCACCCGAAGCCCCTGAGTCCAACGAAATTGTAACGAAAAACGGCCCCGGGTGGGGGTTTGGCCCAATCATCCTGGCGAGCCGAAACAAAATGGCTTAAGTAGCTGCCCAGAATCTGATTGACCCTTTCTACCTGGCCGTTAGATTGCGGGTGGTATGCCGAAGAGAAGTCTAACTTAACCTGCAATCGGGAACAGAGTGCGCGCCAGAACTTAGACACGAACTGCACCCCACGATCAGAAACGACGTGCCGGGGCAGGCCGTGCAGGCGAAACACATGTATAAAGAAAAGGAGGCAAGACGAGGTTTTGGGAAAGGGAACCCGGGCATGGACAAGTGCGACATCTTCGAGAACCTATCCGTATGACCCAGATCACGGTGTTACCCGAAGAGGATGGAAGGTCGGTGATTAAATCCATCGCCACATGGGACCATGGAGTACTGGGAGTAGGCAGGGGTAGCAGCAGCCCGGAAGGACTGTGGCGGGGTACCTTATTCCGGGAACAAGTAGCACAGGCGTCCACAAAGTCTTTAATATCTTTAGCCAGACCTAGCCACCAGTAGAACCGAGAGATCAATTGGAACGATCTTCGTGCCCCAGGATGTCCTGCCATCAACGAGCAATGTCCCCCAAATTCAGGACTCTCCTGCGCAGCGACGGTCGAACGTAAAGGGCTTTTCCAGGGGTATCTGTCGAAGGAGGACAGGTGCTGCTTGGATCAGGCGTTCTGGAGGTATAATATGTTGGGGCTGCGGCTCCTCTCCAGTGATGTCCGATGCCCTGATATTCCTTTCGGCTGGACGAAAATGGATCCGGAAGTTAAATCTTGAAAAAAAAAGAGACCACCGAGCTTGCCGAGGATTGAGGCGCTGGGCCGACTGGAGATACTGAAGGTTTTTGTGGTCCGTGTATACCTCGAAAGGATGACGAGCTCCCTCCAGGAGATGACGCCACTCCTCCAGGGCCATCTTGATAGCGGGTAGCTCTCGGTCCCCAATAGCATAGTTTCTCTCAGCCGACGAGAAAGTCTTTGAGAAGAACCCGCAGGTGATTGGTTTCCCCCCTAGGGACCCTTTTGAGTAAGAACTGCTCCGGCACCCACCGAAGAGGCATCCACCTCCAGTGAGAAAGGCTTCTCGGGGTCAGGGCGTGACAAAATGGGTGCGGAAGCAAAGGCTGACTTCAAATCTGAGAAGGCTTTTTCGGCCGCTGGTGGCCAACATTTGGGATTAGCCTTCTTCTTGGTGAGGGCCACAATTGGAGCCACCAGTGTAGAGAAGTAGGGTATAAATTGCCGATAGTAATTGGCAAAGCCCAAAAATCGTTGTATGGCTTGAATTTCCAACAGGTCGTAGCCATTGCAGGATAGCCGACAGCTTAGTGGGGTCCACTTGCAGGCCTTGGTCGGAGACGATGTAACTGAGGAAGGGCAGACTGAATTGATGGAACAAGCACGTCTCTTATTTGCCGTACTGGCGGTTGCTCCGAAGGCGTTGCAGGACTAGGCGCACCTGAGATTGATGGGTCCGCAGGTCAGGGGAAAAAAACAAGATGTCGTCCAGGTAGACAATGACACACGTATAGAGCAGGTCCCTGAAGATATCATTTACGAACTCCTGAAAGACCGCGGGAGCGTTACACAGACCGAATGGCATCACTAGGTATTCAAAGTGACCGTCGCGGGTATTAAACGCAGTCTTCCACTCATCTCCCTCACGGATCCTGATGAGGTTGTATGCACCGCTCAGGTCCAACTTGGAAAAGATCTTGGCTCCTTGTAGTCGATCAAAGAGTTCTGTAATTAGTGGCAACGGATACCGGTTTTTCACGGTAATCTGGTTCAGGCCCCGGTAGTCGATGCATGGACGGAGAGAACCATCCTTCTTCTGTACGATGAAAAAAACCAGCTCCGGCGGGTGACGAGGACTTGCGTATAAAACCCTTTTGCAGGTTTTCACGGATATAGTCCGACATGGCCTGGGTCTCTGGTCTAGACAACGGGTAGACTCTACCCCGAGGAGGACTGGTCCCAGGGAGGAGGTCAATGGGACAGTCATAGGGGCGATGAGGTGGAAGAGATTCGGCCTGTTTTTCCGAAAAGACATCCGCGTAGTCCTGGTATTCAGCGGGAAGACCTGGCAGAAACCTGTTAGGTTGGTGAGGCGGGATGGATCAGCCTGGCCACGGAACAGAGAGACAGCAACTCTGGCAGTCGTTACCCCAGCGCAGAACCTACCCGGTTTTCCAGTCGAGGGTCGGGGAGTGGAGCTGCAGCCACGGAAGACCCAAGAGAATCGCTGAGGACGACCGAGGGAGGACATAAAAGGTGATCTTCTCCTTGTGTAAGGCCCCCACGTGGAGGGACAGTGGCTTGGTCACGTACCGGATGGCCTCACTAAGGAGCTCAAGTAGCGTCTTTGAATTATGCCGTCTGATCACAGGATACTTTAGCCAATAACCTTTATTGCACATATATTTCAGCAATAACACCCGTAGTGTACTTTTGCAACATTCTAAAAAGTCTTAGTAACATGCATATATCGAAAAACCTGCAATCCGGGGTAAAGTCCCACAGTCCAAGCTTAATCACACGGACGCCGACATCTCGTGCTCGCAGCGTTCCTCAGAGCTGACCTGCCTACAGCTGGCTGCTGATTCCCTTCGCGCCTCTGACGCGATCACGTAACGTTTCGGGGGACACGCCCCCTTTCTCAAGCGTGAGGTAAGTCGCTACTGATCTCCTTATATATTGATACTAATCAAGTCCTATGCTAAAACTTATACAAAACATGTACATGCAACACATTAAAAACAACATAATAACTAATGCTTCCATAATCTAAGGCTAGAATAACATTATTTCCACTATTTATCGTAATTATTCCTTATCAATTTTACCAATCTTTTTAATAATGCTAAACGATACATGATTCACTAAGCTATATCTAGCCTCAATCAGCAGATGGAACGTCGGGTCTTGCTGCCTGGCTGTTGAATTATATATAAACCTTCCATTGGCATTCCTCATTGAGTCCTTTAGGTGACAATGTTTGTAATCTATGTATCCAGTATACCTCCCGTCGAAGCAATCTCAACTTAATTTGTTCTTGATCACTGTCTTGCACTTCCTCAATAATGCACCATCGTAAGTCAGTCACTTGATGGCCAGTCTCATGAAAATGTCTTGCTACTGATGATTCCATATATTTAGAGGATCCCTCTCTCTCTATCCTACTTTGCTGGTCTATTTTCTTTGCATAAAGACGGATCTGTGATTTGTGCTCATTGAGCCTAACCCGTATCATCCTACCAAGTCCTTCAAATTCTCTTCTTTGTATTCCTTTTCGTTTTGTTTTTCATTGCCGCGTTGTCTGACCGTTCTCCACTCGTCGTTTCTGGGTCTGTGGCCTCCTGTAAAAAAGGCTCTGCACCTTGATTCTTCTTCCTAGTAGAGCGTAATAGCATTTGTTTGGGTCCACTTGTGTCTGTGCCTGATGACGACCCTTCAATATCAGATCTGTTCACATGATATTACGTTCCTATGCACCCTCGACGTTAAGAGCCTGTATACGAACATTCCTCATGAAGAAGGGGTACAGGCCATTAGACAGAAACTCATTCAAAATTCTAGCCTTTCAAATAGGCATATTGGGTTCTTGCTACAGCTATTGGAGACGATCCTTACCAACAATTATTTTAGATTTGGGCAAGATTTTTATTTGCAGCGGCAAGGAGTGGCGATGGCTCTCCGGTTAGCCCTAGTCTAGCCAACATTTTTAATGGAAGCATACGAGACTGGGCACGTCATCCATAGTGAGTGGAGCCGGTGTTTGAAACTCTGGCTCCGCTATGTGGATGACGTGTTCATTCTATAGAAGGGCTCTGAGAATGAGTTGGAAGAGTTTGTTGGGTTTCTTAACAGCAGGCACCCCTTTATTCAATTTTCCATTACTAAGGATCCGCATAGGATCAGCTTTCTGGACGTCTTGGTTTCAATTGAAAATGCAGAATTGCATACCACTTTATATCATAAGGAAATGGATCGCAATAATTTGCTGCACAATTCAAGCCAACATGCTCCTGAAATTCTTAATGCTATCCCCAAAGGCCAATTCATGCGATTGAGACGTATTTGTTCAACAGATAGTGAATACCATAACGCTAAACAGAAATTGGTAGAGAAGTTTGTGGAAAGGGGGTACAAGCTCGATCCTACTTTAGGAATCGGTAATGAAATTGGACAGTGCACATGGAGTAAGGTCCGGAGGAAAAGGATTAGAAAGAAAGATTATAGATTGGGGTTTTCCATGACCTACGATTGCCACTCTAAGTTGGTCACTAAAACCATACGCAAATATTGGTACATCATGCAAAATGACCCTAAGTATGGTCATTTATTTTCGGATTATCCCAAGTTTATTTATCAGCGGGGCAAAACGATTGGGAACTTTATCACTCAGTCAGATTTAAATAAGAAAAAATCGCGCCAAACATTTCTTGACACACAGAGGAAGGGCACGCATCCGTGCCTTTCATGCCAAAATTGTCATGCCACCATAAAAGGACCTTATATTACTCATCCCATGTCAGGCCAACAGATATCGGTGCGAGGCTTTTTCACTTACACTACGAAAAACGTTATATATCTTTTAAAATGCACTTGCGGTAAGGGATATGTTGGCCAGACATCTAGGATGATACGGGTTAGGCTCAATGAGCACAAATCATAGATCCGTCTTTATGCAAAGAAAATAGACCAGCAAAGTAGAGAGAGAGAGAGAGGGATCCTCTAAATATATGGAATCATCAGTAGCAAGACATTTTCATGAGAGTGGCCATCAAGTGACTGACTTACGATGGTGATTTATTGAGGAAGTGCAAGACAGTGATCAAGAACAAATTAAGTTGAGATTGCTTCGACAGGAGGTATACTGGATACATAGATTACAAACATTGTCACCTAAAGGACTCAATGAGGAATGCCAATGGAAGGTTTATATATAATTTGACAGCCAGGCAGTTCCATCTGCTGATCGAGGCTAGATATAGCTTAGTGAATCATGTATCGTTTAGCATTATTAAAAATATTGGTAAAATTGATAAGGAATAATTACGATAAATAGTGGAAATAATGTTATTCTAGCCTTAGATTATGGAAGCATTAGTTATGTTTTTTTTAATGTGTTGCATGTACATGTTTTGTATAAGTTTTAGCATAGGACTTGATTAGTAACAATATATAAGGAGATCAGTAGCGACTTACCTCACGCTTGAAAAAGGTGGCGTGTCCCCCGAAATGTTGCGTGATCGCGTCAGAGGCACAAAGGGAATCAGCAGCCAGCTGTAGGCAGGTCAGCTCTGAGGAACGCTGCGAGCACGAGATGTCGGCGTCCGTGTGATTAAGCTTGGACTGTGGGACTTTACCCCGGATTGCAGGTTTTTCGATATGCATGTTACTAAGACTTTTTAAAATGTTGCAAAAGTACACTATGGGTGTTATTGCTGAAATATATGTGCAATAAAGGTTATTGGATAAAGTATCCTGTGATCAAAGGGCATAATTCAAAGACGCTACTTGAGTATACAGAAGGTGGGGACCTGCATGTGCCGCTGTAAAACCGCAATCGCTGTTAAGCCTAAGATAATTTGAACTCACTAAGGAGCTCACCACTAACGGAGGATATCACCAAGGGCTTCTCCAGTCGGGTCACCGGAAGACGATACTGGGACACCAGGTGGCTGAATAAAGTTCCCGGCGGATCCAGAGTCAAGAAAGGCGGGCACCCGAAAAACGAGTCCGGTACCAGACGAGACCTCTACTTCCATAGTAAGGCGTGGAGAGGAAGTGTTCACACCTAGGGACGCCTCTCCAACATAACCTAGGTGCGGGCGTTTCCCTGCCGCTGTGGGCGATGCGGGCAACCATTGCGAAAGTGATCCGGGCTGGCACAATAGAGGCACAATTCTTGCCCGACGGCGGGACAGCTCCTGTTCGGACAGATGTGCCCGATCCACCTGCATGGGTTCATCACCGGTCGGTAGCGGAGGTGGAAGCTGAGGTCTTTGGAAGACCGTAGCCAGGCGAGGCAAACGGCGTGGATGGGCGAGATCACGTTCCTGGCGTAGTTCCTCTTGCCGCTCGGCGAAGCGAACATCGATGCGAGTAGCCAGGTGGATCAGTTCACTTAAGGAAGATGGGATGTCTCTAGCCGCTAGGGCGTCCTTAACCCTGCCAGACAAGCCCTTTTTAAAATTGGCACATAGAGCGGCGGCGTTCCAGGTCAGCTCCGACGCCAGGGTCCGTAGAGCGGTCTCTGCAGAGGAAGCCCGTGCCAGCTCTTCAAAGACACTGCGGAACTCTGAGAGGAAAGCCTGTAGGTCCGTAGTCACCGGATCGCTCCTGTCCCAAAGAGGGGTGGCCCAAGCTAGAGCCTTCCCGGACAGCAGACTGACCACGAAGGCCACCTTCGAGCATTCAGTGAGGAATTGACCAGCCATTAACTCTATGTGCATAGAGCACTGGGTAATAAATCCCCTGCACAGTTTAGGGTCCCCTTCAAACTTGTCGGGTAGCGGTAATCGCAGCCTGGAAGTCTCAGGTACTGGCGGAGGCGTCGCCACAGGAGGAGGAGTCAGTGGCTGTTGGTTAGCCAGGAGCTGCTGCAGCATGGCGGACAATTGGTTCAGCTGCTGGGTTTGTTGCGCAAGTTGTTGTGACTGCTGAGCCACGATTGCCGTGAGGTCCGATTCACCGGGCAAAGGCACCTTGGCGGGATCCATGGCCGGATCTTACTGTCACGGGGTGCTGGTAGTGGATCCGCTGGACCACCACAAGCGATGGTGTAAGCCGTACCAGGGGGCGGAGTCTAAGTAGAACCCGGTTTTCACCAAAGCCCGCCGCAAAGCGGGATGGACTTGCTGCGGCGGAGAATTACCAGGTCGCCCCACTGGCGTGACTTGCTTGCGGTGGCAGCCAAGGCAGTGCGTGGTACAAAATCGTGAGACGTAGGCGTAGTCGGGAACAGGCAAGAGGTCAGGACAGGCGGCAAAGGTTCGTGGTCAAGAAACAGGAGCGTAACAGTTCGGTACACGGAAGGCAGGCTACGATGCAGGAAACGCTTTCACTAAAGGCAGTAAGGCACTAAAGATCCGGCGGAGGCGAACCGGAAGGAAGGGGGTTATATAGGGTCACCTGCCAGCCTTAACCAATAATGGGCGTACTGGCCCTTTAAATCTAAGGCGCGGGCATGCGCGCACCGGCCGGCCAGGAGGACGTGGAGACGCAGGAGCGGGGTCAGGTAAGGAATGGGCAGGGACACGGCACTCCCACTTGCCGCAACGGACAGGCGCGCGGCAGCACGAGTGCGCCCGCAGCCCGGGCGAGGGGCTGCTGGACCACTCGTGACATCAATGTTGCAAAAAATTTCGCTATCCTTCATTTCACTTCACATTCCACATCCGTGAGTGCAACCATCTCTTATTCACTACAGCTACGTTAGTTGGCGCCGTAAAGCCACATCATCTATTACTGTATCCCAGATACAATGTTCTTTATGCCTTGTTACATTATTACATTATACTGTACAGTTTTCTGCATCATTATCCGTCATTTCATTATCATACTTTTCTGGAACATAAAATCACGGGATAACCAGGTATCCAGGCTTGGGGGGAATGGGGGGAAATAGAGGTGGGCTCCTCTGCATGGCAGATCTGGAGTTGTGTTTTCACATGTACATTCATTTAGAGTAGCTGTAGGATGGACCCCTAAAATAAACACCAGTGCTCAACTGGTGTACCCCTAGAATTAACTCCCTGGGTGGTCCTTAGGCACCCCAGTTTGACACTACGGGTATCCCTGCATTTGCCAAAAACGTTACACAGGTACCTTGTACCACCATCTGATATTATTCAAAACAACATTATGGCGTTCACCAAGACAAGAAGGCCCATAATCAAGCATTTACTTTTATACTAGCGTTACAGATAACTAGAAAATTAGAGGTGCGGATGGACACGTGGAGGTCCACAAGACCAGAGCAGAAATATGGCATCAATCAAGGCCCAACACCACAGTCTCATTCACAATCACAATCCTTTTTTCCACAATCTTGAGCTCATAGCTCAGCTTTTTTAACCCTTTTGGTGCAGCCTATTTTGTATTCGTCGAGTTCGTCTTCTGCTCCCTGTCTTCCAAGAGCCATAGGGCGACATGTATGATTTTTGTCGCCCAGACGCCATTTTCTTGCACGCATTAGTAGTGTAGAATGCACCTCAATCTATGAACCTGTTCTACCGCTGGTAATAGATTTAGCGCTTTCTAGCTACAAAGCGACACTTCTCGCTCAGGTAAACCACTTTTAAGTTGCTCTACCTGTTCCAGCAGTAATGTGCCTAGATTTGCCATAATGAAGCTATAAATGTGTAGCTTTGTACAGTTGTAGTGCAACACGCCTCAGGCGCATTACAAAGTGCCAGGGGAGCTTCGTAAGGCGCCTGATATTGGAGTGCGCCTGGTTACAAATAGAGCAAACAGGGCTTACGTCGCCCATAATGTACTTTTTAACGGTGCCATTGACCGTAAAACATAATTTACTGGGAACCCCTCCGCACCCAGAAATTGTAAGTGAAGTGAAATGTGAAAAAAGTAACAGTGTGAAGTCTCCAGATTCTTTGCTGGGGACGCTACATAGATGACATTTTCTATTTTTATTTGTGGTTGGTCATATGGATGACATTTTTATCATTTCTGGATAAGCAGAAACATCCAAGCCGCTGCTTCTAGAGCTGAGAGAGTAGATCGGTGAACTAATGGTGAATGCCCATTACTCTGCACCAGATTTGCTATCATGAAGGGATAGGTCACATTTGGATGATGAACTGACAATTGTCAGCACTTTTGATAAAATAAGCAATTAGAAGGACCTTGAAGAAGTGTTCTGGGAATACATAAACTTGATCCGGATATCGCATTGTTTATTCCCAGTTTTCCTGCCGTAACCTACTAACGAGAATGACCCCTCGGTATTTGTCTAGTTCATGGTCCATACAACTCCCTAACACCAACAGGTTCCAGGGTCAGAAGGGTCGGCGGGATGTTCCAGTTTAGCTCTTGCAAAGCTCATCCACTGATTTTGAAAACTAAAAAAACTTAGGGTGACATGTCCCAATACGAATGCACCATACTTTTGGTGTATTTTGCAGCAAAAAAAACTTTTGATGCCATATTCTTGATTTAAATTAACTGTAATATACCAAAACTAGGCGCATTATACGCCGGGCCCAACACATTGTAATGTGCATAATAATAATAATCTTTATTTCTATAGCGCCAACATATTCCGCAGCACTTTACAAATTCAAGGGTAAACATAGTCATTACACATTAAAAGTACTTACAAATGAGACACAAGGTGTGAGGGCCCTGCTCGTGAGAGCTTACAATCTATTAGGGTGTATGGGTGAAACATACGGTAAGAAGTTCCAAGTTTACAATGGCCGGCCATGTTTCATAAATAGGGGGTGGTTTACATGAAAATGGATGAACCTGGGCCCCCCAGACGTACATCTAATACAGATAAGTGCCTGTGAGTGCCCAAGTGCAGGAGTGACAGATGTGTGTGATAGCAGTTAGGGATCTTGGTGGGCCAGACCGAGAAGAGTTTTTTTCGGGCCCTTTAAAACTGTGAGGTTGTGAAGTGCCCCGATCGCCCACGGGCATATTCCAAGAATTGGTGCCACATGTGATATCTTTTAGGGGGCATGGGAGGTTCGGATGATTTAGGAAAGTAGTCTGATATCATCAGCAAAAGGGGGGGCACGGTAGGGCGGTAACAGAGAAGGGAAGGGTTAGGGAGGGCAGCGCTGTGAAGCTTTTAATGGTAGAGTTAGTTTATCTGTTCCTTACTGGATGGGCAACCCCCCCCCTTTCAGGACTGACACAGGGGAGAGGGATCATATAGCGGCGGAGAAAAGCAAGCTGCTGCTGCTTCGGGCAGTTTGGGAGGGGGGAGTTTGCCCGAGAGGGAACCATAACAAGGAGTTTTTAGTAGGGCCAAGAAAAAAAAGAAAAAGAAGTAATGAGAGTTTGGGGGTCGTTTCCACAGTGGGAAAAAACGGGTTTTGGGGAAAATTTTTTGAGGGGCAGGTGACGGAGCGGGGCCAAAGGGGGTTTGGGAAATTGGGGGGAAAGGGCAGATCAAATTTTCCCAAAAAAACCCCTAGACAGCGGGGCCCGCTGCCCAGGAAAATGTGGTACCACATAAAAAAAACAGAAAAACAGGGGGGTGGGGGGTTAGTAGATGGCGGAAAGACAAGAAGTTCCCGCTTTGTAGGTTTAGCTTTAGATGGAAAGAGGACATGAAGCAAGACAGGACAGACAGTCACTGGTGTTTTGTAGCAAGGGTTGGGGTGAAAGTTTACGGGAGGGGGTGTAAAAATTGGGGGCATCCGCAAAAGAGTTGGGACTGGGAAACCAAAAACTACCCCGATGGGTTTTTCCAATGGGGCTGTCCCCGAGGAACCCCCCAAAAGCAAAGGAAGGGGGGAGGAGGGAACCAAAAACAGGGCACTGAAGGAGCGGGCAAGAGGTAGGGCGAGAACCAAGCAAGCGGTGTCCTTGGGGGCCCCAAAGGTTTCTGGAAATGCTGAGGAAAAATTTGGGGGAAACCACAAATGTCAAAAGCTGCAGAGAGATTCCCAAAAGAAAACAACAATGAAATAGTTTTCCCGAGATTTTGCTGTTAGGAAAAAGGTTTTTTCCCCCCCTTTGAGACTTTAAATAAGGCAGTTTTTCCCTGGAGTGTAGGGTGCGAAAAACCCGATTGAACGGGTCAAGAAAGAGTTACAGAGAGGTAGCGTTAGGCCCAGAGTAACCAACTTTCCCGGAGGGTTTTGAGAGAAGGGCAGGGTTTGAGACGGCGGGGGGGTTTTCAGCACAGGACGGGGTTTCCCAAAAGGGCTTTTTTTTAAAGGGGTTATGATGGGGTTTTTGAAGGAAGATGGAAAGATCCCAGTGGAAGGAGAGGGTTACAGATAGCAGTAAGGTGAGAGAGGAAAAGCTGGAAAAAAAACTGGACCCAGGTGGGGTGGAAAGGGGCCCCGTAGAGCAGGGGGTGGGACGAGCAGACAGGAGAACCTTGGGCAAATTCTTCCTCTGTCGCGGGTCAAGGCTGCCCATAGATTTAAAAGGGCTGCGGGGAGGGAAAAGGATGGGTATTTTTTGGGGGTTGTGATGTTTTTGTTTTTGGGCCGCTATTTTCAATTTTGTTTTTTGAAGTGAGTGCCAGGTCTTCCCGCACAGAGGGCCCGTGACCAGCCTGCGCTTTAGGCCTTTGGAGGGAGTGGAATGTCCCAAAAAGGCTTTTTTGGGGGTTTTTTGTGTATTTTGGAGGAAAGAGGGAGGGAAATATTTTTTGTTTTGGGGCAGTGAAGGGGAAGGGGTGATAAAAAAGGGACTTTAAATATAATACAATGATACACTAAAGCAAACCCGCATAAAAGAATGCGTCTCGATAGGCACATTTCATACACTAGTAATAATAAACTATGTGCTGCCCATCGGGGGGCCAAAAGCGCCTTTTTAGGGGGCATTAAGTTTTCTTGCAAGGCATACCCGACGTCGGGTTTTTGGGGAGGGTTGACTTTTTGGGGATTTTCACTCGGCTTTAAAAAAATTTAAAATACGGGGGTTTTTTTGGGCCCCATATTTCGCCCTTTTTACGCGGCGAAAAGAAAACCGCAATTACGGGGAAACCGTTGCCCCCAAAGAGCTATGGGAAATTTCGCGTTGCCCCCACCCCCCCCCCCATACACGTTCAATAAAATCGTATTGTACACCGCGGGGGGAAAATTCCCCATGCCAATTGGGTTTTCCCCCGCTGACAAAGCATGTCTAGGGGGCTTGGACCCCCCTCTTTGGAATTACGCGCATGGTTTTCCCAAAAAACCCGGCATGTTTTTGGGGGGCCCTACAAAATTATAATATAGCTGTGTGAACAAGCCCCCAGGCACACTTTAAAACTGAAATTTTAAAGTGCCTAAAAAATGCCCCGGGGCCGCCCAAATTTTTAAAACATGTCCCCCTTTAGTCTCAGTCTTAAATATTTGTGACCCTTTAAAATAAGGGAAAAATGCAGGGTGGGGTCCCATTTGGGGCAATGGAAAAAACAAAAGAAAGTTCAGGTTGAGGGTTCGTGAAGTTTGTGACCGTGTGTGGGACACAGAATAGAAGAGACCCCCTATTTATAGAAGTGTGGGAGAAAACAAAAAAATTTAAAAAAAAAGGGGTCCGGCTGGGCCCTTTTGGGACAAGAGCAGAAAAACAACTGAAGAAAACCCCCCCCCCCCCCCCATACCTCCACCTGCAGGACCAGGGGGCTGTGAGACAGCTGTTTTTGGGGTTTTGCAGAACCCGTGATGATTTCACATGGAGAGGAAAAATTCCCGGCGCGTGTGCTGCCAGGACCTGTTGGGGGATGCCCCAAAGGGGGGAGGGTCAAGTGAATGCGGTGTGCCGGGCCCGGACCTGTGAAGAAGTCACATTGGGGGGGAGGGGTCAGGCAGTCACATATTCAGGATGTGTGCAGCAGAACTTTTATGTCCCGTGAGGGGCCTTTGGATGACCGGTGTGGGGTAACGTACCTGTAAACCCGACCCTGTGTGTGGGAAATGCCTTAGGGTGACCCCCCTTGTGTGTAACGGCCGTAGCTACCCTGTGTGTGTGTAAAAGTGCCCTGTAGCGAGGGCCCTGTGTGTGGGGAAAGTGCCTGTAGCTGAGCCGGGGGTGTGTAAAGTGCCTGTAGCTGACCGTGTGTGTGTAACGTGCCTTTAGCTGAGCCGTGTGTTTTGGGAACTTTTTTGAAACAGCCCGGGGGTTAAAAGTGCCGAGCTGAGGGCCTGTGGTGTAACGTGCGTGTAACGAGCCGTGGGGGTGTAACGTGCCTGAAACTGAGCCGTGTGGGTGAACGTGCCTGTTGCTGGGGGCCCCTGTGGGGTAACGGGCCTGTAGCTGAGCCGTGTGTGTGTAACCCGGCCCGTAAACTGAGCCCCTGTGTGTGTAACTTTCCTGTAAACTGAGGGCCTGTGGTGTAAATTCCTGTAGCTGACCCGTTGTGTGGGAATGTGCCTTTGCGACCCTGTTTTTGGTAATGTACCTGTAGCTTTAGCCGTGTTGTGTAAAATTTTCCTGTAGCTGAAGGGCCCTGTGGTGGTTAAAAGTGCCTGTACTGAGCCGTGTGTTTTTTTAATGTCGTGTAGCGAGCCGTGTTTGGGTAATGTTCTTGGGACTGAGCCGTGGTGGGGTTTAAAGGGGCCCCCGTAGCTACCGGTGTGTGTAATGTGCCTGTAGCTGGGGCCCGTGTGTGTAATGTGCCTGTTCGGGGCTGTGGGGTATAACGCGCCCCCGTACTGAGCCGGTTGGGTGGGAACGCGCCTGTACTGAGCCATGTTGGGAATTTTCCTGTTGCCTGACCATGTGTGTAACGGCCCCGTAACTGAGCCCTGTTGTGGGAATGTCCTGTAGTGAGCCTTTTGTGTAACGTTTCCGTAACTGAGCCTTTTGTTGTAAAATCCCCGTAGCTGAGCCTTTGGTAAAAGTGTGAGATGAGGGTGTTGTGTGTAATGTGCCTGTAAACTGAGCCGTGTGTGTGTAACGGCCTGTACTGGGGCCAAGTGTGTGTATGTGCCTGTACTGAGCCGTGTGTGTAATGGCCTGAAACTGAGGCCCCTGTGGTGTAATGGGGGCCTGTAGCAAAAAGTGTGGTGTAACGTGCGTGTAGCTTTAGCCGGGGTGTTGTAAGTGCCGTAGCTGACCCCGGGGTGGTTTAAAGTGCCTGTACTTTAGCCCTGTGTGTGTAAAAGTGTCTGTAGCGAGCCGTGTGTGGTAAAAGGGGCCCGGGAGCTGAAACCGTTTTGTTAATGTGGGCCGTTTGCTGAGGGTGTGTGTGTAAAAGTGCCTGTAGCTAAACCGTGTGTGTGTAACTGCCTGTAGCTGAAACCGTGTGTGTAATGTCCTGTTGCCGAGGGCCTTTTGGGTAATGTACCGTAGCTTTAGCCCCTGTGGTGTAATGTACCTGGGACTTTAGGGCCCCGTGGTTGGGAATGTGTCTGTAGCTGGCCGCGTGTGTGCAATTTTGCGTGGAGCCGAGCCCCTGTGGTGTAAAGGCCTGTAGCTGAGCCTGGTTTTTGTAATGTAGGTTTAGCTGTGGGGCCCTGTGTTGGGAATTGCCTGAGCTGACCCCTGTGTGTGTGTAACTTTCCTGTTTTCTGAGCCCGGGGTGTGTAATTTTGGGCCCGTAGCTGAGGGTGTGTGTGTGTAATGTGGCCCGTAGCTAGCTGTGTGTGGGGTGTAATGTGCCCGTAAGGGGAGCCTGTGGGGTGTTAAAGTGCCTGTTTGCCGAACCGTGGTGGTAAAAAGTGCCTGTAGCCGACCTGTGTGTGTAACGTGCCTGTAGCTGAGCCGTGTGTGGTGGGAACGTGCCTTAGCTGAGCCTTTTGTGTGTTTAACCGGCCCCGTAGCTGAGCCGCGTGTGGGGTAACTCCTGTAGCTGAACCGCGTGTTTTGGGAATGTGCCCTTAAACTTTTAGCCCTGTGTGTGAATTTTTCCTGTACTGAGCCTGCTTTTTGTAAAAGTGCCTGTAGGGTTACCATGTTGTGTAGTGGGGCCTGTAGCTGAGCCCTGGGGTTGTAGTGTGCCTTACTTTAGGGCCGGGTGTAAAAGTGCCTTTAGTGAGCTGTGTTGGGGGTGTAATGGCCCGGGAGCTGAGCTGTGTTTTTAAAGTTTTTTTTAGCGACCGTGTGTGTGTAAAAGGCCTGTAGCTGAAACCGTGTTTGTGTAAAGTTCCTTGTAGCTGAGCCCTTTTAATGTGTGTGTAGCTGAGCCGGGGGTGTGTGTAACGTGCCTGTTACTGAGCCGTGTAATGTGCCTGTAGCTGACGGTGTGTGGTAAAAGTGCCTGTTGTTTAGCCGTGGTGTAATTGCCCGTAGCTTTGGCCCCCGGGGTTGGGTAATTTGGGCCCGTAGCTGAACCGTGTGTGGTAAGGTTTCCTGTAGCTGAGCCGGGGTGTGTAATGTGCCCTTTGTGAGGGCCTGGTGGGGTAATTTTCCTGTAGCTGGGCCCTGTGGGGTTTTTAATGTGCCTGTAGCTTTACCGTGTGTGTGTAAGGGGCCTGTTTGCCGGCCGTGTGTGTGTAATTTTTCTGTAGCTGAGCCGTGTGTGGGGTAATGTCGTTTTTCTGAGCCGTTTTTGTGTAATGTGCCTGTACTGAGCTTTTTTGTTGTAATGTGCCTGAACTGAGCCGTGGTGTGTAACGTCCTGTAGCGAGCCGTGTTGTAAAGTCCTTTTTTCTGAGCCGTTTGTGTGTAAGTTTCCTGTACTACCCCTGTGTTTGGGAAAAGTACCTGTAGCTTAGCCCCGTGTTGTAAAGGTTGTAGCTGAGCCGCGTTGTGTAATGTGCGGTAGCTGAGCCATGTTTTGTGTAATTGCCTTTTGCTGAGCCTTTTGTGTGTAAAATTTCCCGTACTGAGCCGTGTGTGTGTAATGTGCCTGTAGCTGAGCTGTGTGTGTGTATGTGCCTGTACTGAGCTTTGTGTGTTTTAATGTGCCTGTAGCTGAGCCCCGGGGTGGTAACGTGCCGGGAGCCGAACCGTGGTGTGTAAACCGGGTTTTCCTGAAACCGAGGGCCCGGGGTTTTGTAACTGCCTTTTAGCTGAGCCTGTGTTGGGTTTTTAAAACCCCGGGGCCCCCCCGTTTTAGCCGTGTGTGTGAAACGTCCTTTAGCTGAGCCGCGTGGGGTTTTAATGTGCCTTTTAGCCCCAGCCGTGTTGGGGTAACGGGGCCCGTAGCTGAGCCGGGGTGTGTGTAACGTCCTGAAGCTTAGCCCGTGTGTGTAACGTGCCCCGTAGCCACCACGTGTGTTTAACGTGCCTGTACGAGCCGCGTGGTTTTTAACGTGCCTGTAGCCGAAGCCGCGTGTGGGGTAACGTGCCGTTTTCCGAGCCGGGGTGTTAAAAGTGCCCGTCGCCGAGCCGGGTGTGTGTAACGTGCCCCGTAGCTGGGGCCGTTTGTGTGAAAAGTTTCCTGTAGCGAGGCCCTGGGGTTTTTAAAAGTGCCTGTAAACTGAGCCGTGCGTGTATAACTTTCCTTAGGGAGCCGGCCCTGGGGTAATGTGCCTGTAGTGAACCTGCGTGTGTAACCCTGCCCGTAGCTGAGCCATGGGGTGTTTTAGTGTGCCCCGTACTGAGGGGGGTGTTTTTAATGTGCCTGAACTAACTTTTGTGTTTTGTAATGTGCCTGTAGCTGAGCTGTGTGTGTTTAACTTTCCCGTAGCTGAGCCGTGTGTGTTTAATTTTGCCCCGTAGGGTTTACCGTGTTTTTTTGTAATTTTTCCTGTAGCTGAGGCCCCGGGGGTTTAAAGTGTGTGGGACTGAGCCGTGTGGGGTGTAAAAGTGCCTGTTACTGAGCCCCCTGTGTGTAAAAGTGCCTGTAGCGACCGTGTGTGTGGTAAATGTGCCTGTACTGAGGGCCCTTGGTGTTAATGTCCTGTAGCTGACCCTGTTTGGTAATGTCCTGTAGCTGAGCCGGGGTGTGTTTAAAGTGCCGTACTGAGGGCCATGTGTGTGTAAAGTGCCTGTAGCTGAGCCGTGTGTGTGTAATGTGCCTGTAGCTGAGCCGTGTGGGGTGTAATTCCTGTAGCTGAGCCTTTGTGTGTAATGTGCCTGTAGCTGACCCCTGTTGTGTTTTAATGTGCCTGTAAAATGAGCCGTGTATGTGTAAATGCCTGTAGGGTGAGGGCCCTGTGTTGGGGGTGGGTTTTTGTGTAGCCCGAGCCCTGTGTGTGTAATGCGCCTGTAGCTGACCCTGTGTGTGTAACGTCCTGTTGCTGACCCGGTGTGGTAACGTGCCTGTTTGCTGAGCCGTGTGGTAACTTTCCTGTAAACTGAGCCCTGTGTGTGTAACGTGCCGTACTGATCCGTGTGGGGTTAATGTGGGCCGTACGAGCCGTGGGGGTGGGGTGTAAAAGTTTCCTGTAGCTTTAGCCGTGTGTGTGTAATTTTGCCTGTACCGACCCTGTGTGTGTAATTTTGGCCCCCGTAGCTGACCCTGGGGTGTAACCCTGTGTAGATGAGCCTGTGTGTGTAATGGCCCGTACTGACCGTGTGTGTTAATGTGCCTGAAGGGTGAGCCGAGTGTCCTATAATTTTGCCTGTAGCGAAACCCCTGTTCCCATAATGTGGGCCCGTAAACTGAGCCGTGTGTGTATTGTGCCCGTAGCAGCCGTGGTGTGTAAATGTGGGCCGTACTTTAGGCCTTTGTGTGTAATTGCCCGAAACGAAGGGCCCTGTGGTTAACGTGCCCGTAAGGGTGAGCCGTTTTTTTAATGTGGGCCCGTTAAGCTGAGCCCCCGGTGTGTAAAAGTGCCTGTAGCCCGAGCCCGTGTGTGTTTTCGTGCCTTATTTACCGCATGTGTGTAACGTGCCTTAGCTGGCCCTGTGTGTAATGTGTTTTGGGAGCGACCCCTGTGGGGTTGTAAAAGTGCTTTTACTTTAAACCCCTGTGTGTGGAATGTGCCGTAGCTGACCCTGGGGTGGGGGAAAGTGCCTGTAGCTTTAGCCCTGTGGGGTGGAATGTGCCCGTAGCTGACCGTGGGGGAAGGGGCCTGTAAAACTGGGGCCGGGGTGTGTGGAATTTGGCTTTTGTGGGGCCGTGGTTGGAATGTGGCAGTAGTTAGCCGGGGTGTGTGTAATGTGCGTTTTACCCAGCCGTGGGTTTTTGTAATGTTTCCCCGTAGCTTTAGCCGTGTGTGTTTAAAGTTCCTGTTTGCCCTTTCCGTGTGTGAAAGTGTTCCCGTAGCAAACCGGTTTGTGTGTAAATTTTTCCCTTTGCTGGGGCCGGGGTGTGTGTGTAATTGCCTGTAACTGAGCCGAGTGTGGGGTAATGTGCCCGTAGCGGGGCCGGTGGTGTGTAACGTTCCCCGAGCTGGGGCCTTTGGGGTTTTAACGGCCTGTAGCGGGCCGTGTGTGTAAAACGTGCCTGTACTGAGCCGTGTGTGTTTTAACGTGGGCCCGTAGCGAGGGCCCTTTTTGTGTGTAACGTGCCGTAAACTGAGCCTTGGGGTGTGTAAAAGGCCTGACTGAACCGTGGTGTGTAAAGTTTCCCCTTTGGGGCCCAGCCGGTGTGTGAAAAGGCCCGTACTGAGCCGTGTGTGTGTAAAAATGCCTGTACCGAAGGGGGTGTGTGTAACGTGCCCGTAGCTGAGCCGTGGGGTGGGGGTAATGTGCCTGTAGCGAGCCGGTGTGTTTTGAAAAGTTCCTGTAGCTTAGCCGTGGGGTTGGGGTGCAAAGTCAAAAACTTAGCCGGTGTTTTTGGGCCCCCAAATTTCATGTAACTGAGCCAAAAAGTGTAATGTTTCCTGAAACTGAGCCCTTTTTGTGTTAATGTTTCCCGTAGGGTTTAGCCGATTTGGGGGGAACGTGCCCTGGGAGCTGGGGCCGGGTTTTTGGGGTAAAAATTTCCGTAAACTGACCGTGTGTTTGGGGAAAAGTGCCTGTAAAACGAGGCCCTGTTTTTAAATTTCCTGTAGCTGAGCCGTTTTGGGGGTGTAAAAGTGCCCCGTAGCTGAGCCTGTGTTAAGTTTTGCCTTAGCTGAGCCGGAGTTTGTGTAATGTGCGTTTTTAAACTGGGGCCGTTTGTTCAAATTTTTGTTTCAGTGTGGGGGCACCCCATAACTCCTAGGCACAGGCCCGCGGCTTTGGGGTATACAAAATTCCCCATCGACCTTCCCCCTTTTAAACCAATCCCTGCCCGCTCCTGTTCCCCCGCTCCTCAAGAAAAAATTTTCCAAAATTTCCTCCTTTTCTTTCTGTGAAAAAACTCAAACTCCATTTTAGCTTTATTCTTTCTCGCTTGACTACTGTAAACCCCCCCGCTTATTGGGCTCCCCCCTCTGGGAAAAATCTCCCCTCCCCCAATCTATCCTGAATGCACAGCCAGGCTTGTCTTTTAACCCCGCTGCTATACTGTGCCCCAAACCCGTGTCAGTCCCCTGCACTGGTTGCCCATTCATACAACTTAAACTCGTCCCTCTCACCCATAAAGCTCTCCAAAGCGCTGCACCCTCTAATCTCCTCCCTCATCTCTGTCTACCACCCTACCCGGACTTTCCACAGTGCTGCAACCCCCCCTACAATTTTCCCCGGGCCCCTCCCCCCCCTCCCCCCCCCCCCCCCCCCACATCCCCCCGCTCCCCCCCCACGCCCCCTCCCCCACTTCCCCCCTACCCCCGTCTCTCCACAGTGCTGCACCCCCCATCCCCCTCATCTCTGTCTACACCCTACCGGTCTCCCACAGCGCTGCACCCCTACATCTCTTCCCTCATCTTTTGTCTCCCCTACAATCTACCCTTGGTCTCTCCCCCCCAGTTTTCCCACCCCCCTACATCTCCTCCTTCATCTCTGTCTAACCCCGACCCGGTCTCTCCACATTTCTGCACCCCCTACATCTCCTCCCTCATCTTTACCACCCTACCCGGTCTCTCCACAGTGCTGCACCCCCTACATCTCCTCCCTCATCTCTGTCTACCCCCCGGTCTCTCCACTCTGTTGCTGATATCAGACTAAAATCCTCAATCATCCGAACCTCCCATGCCCGTCTCCAAGATTTTACATGTGCTGCACCAGTTCTCTGGAACATGCTACCCCATATGATTGGGCACACGCGTAACCCTCATAGTTTTAAGTGTGTCCTGAGAATACATCTTAGGCAGGCTGACCAAGATCCCTAAATACTAACACCATGCTTTCAATCACACACACTTTTGTCACTCCCTGCAGTCGGGCACTCAGAGGCATTTATCTGTATATAGATGTACTGTCTGGGTGGCAGGTTCATCCAATTATGATATAAACCACCCTATATATGAAACATGGCTGGACCATTTTAAACCAAGCACCTCGCACCCTTAATCTCACCCGTACACCCTAGTAGATTGTAACTTCTCGTGAGCAGGGCCCTCACACCTTGTGTTTGATCTATAAGTAGCTTTTTACTGTGTAATGTTTGGTTTTGTCTGTATTTATACCCTCTTGCTGTGGAATATGTTGGTGCTATATAAATAAAGATTATTATTAATGTAACTGAAATGTATGTAACTGCACAGGCTTTTTAATCAGATCAGGTTATAGCTGGAACCTTCTAACCCTGAAATGTGGAGGTCTAAACAGACACCAAGAGAGGTAACATGTAGTGTAGGTTCCCACCTGAATTAGGGTCACCTTGCCACGGTAGGTGGGAATTTACAGTTTTGCTCAAAAATGTACACTAACAACCTCAAATGTTTCCAAACATCCTTAGTAGGAGAAATGCTGTTCCGAAATATTGTTATGTCCTTTTTGACCGTTTTTAGTGTCTATAGAGTGCTACTGATATTGTATTGAGTTTGCATAGCTTGTGACTGCCACAAGAGTGTGCATCTATATGTTTATTTTCAAATCGGATGTGCTAACCAAATTGAGCCCAAAGTGTCAATGTTATGTGTGGCCACCATTATTTCCCAGCACTGCCTTAACTCTCTCTTGGGTATGGAGGTCACTAAAGTTTCACAGGCTGCAGCCACTGAAATCTTCTTCAACTTGTCCATGACGACATCACGGAGCTGGTGGATGTTCGAGACCTTGCGAAACTTCCTTCCGTTTGAGGACACCGAACAGATTCTCAATAAAGTTTAGGTATGGAGACATGCTTGGCCAGTCCAGTACTCTTACCCTCATTTTCTTTAGTAAGGCAGTGGTCATCTTGGAGGTGTTTGGGGTCATTAATGTGTTGTATATCCTGCCCTGCGGCCCAGAATGGAGGGGATTATGTTATGCTTCAGTATGTCACATTACATGTTGGCATTCATGGTTCCTTCAATGAACTGTAGCTGCCCACAGCCAGTAGCACTCATGCAGCCACAAACCATGACACTACCACCATGGTTGATTGCAGCCAGGAGACACTTGCCTTGGTACTACTCACCTGGTTGCCGCCACACATGCTTGACACCACCTGAACACATACACCACAGGACATGGTTCCAGTAATCCATGTCCTTAGTCTGCTTGTCTTCAACAATCTATTTGCGGGCTTTCTTGTGCATCATTTTTAGAAGAGGCATCCTTCTGGGACGACAGCCATTCAGACCAATGTGATCCAGTCTGCGGTGTATAGTCTGGGCACCGACAGACTTACCGCATCCCAACCCCTGAAAGCTCTGCAGCAATGCTGATAGTACTCACCTCTGGACATGATGCTGAGCATGTGCACTCAGCTTCTGGTCGCGCATGGTGAGGCCTGTTCTGAGAGGAACCTGTCTTTTTAAACCTTTTTATGGTCTTGGCCACCTTGCTACAGCTCAGTGTCAGGGTGTTGGCAATCTTCATATAGCCTCGGCCATATTTATTTAGAGCAACATTTCTTTTTTTCAGATCCTCAGACAGCTCTTTGCCATGAGATGCCATGTTGAACCTCCAGTGACCAGTATAAGACCGATATCATCAAATTTAACATACCTGCTCCCCATTCACACCAGAGACCTTTGAACATTACACACGTAAGGCTCAGCTACATGCACATTACACACACATGGATTAGCTACATACACATTACACACATACGGATCAGCTACAGGCACATTACACAATCGGCCCCACCCACTGGACTTACACACAACGGCTCACTCATCAGCACATAACATATGGCTAGTTACACCATTACACACATACGGCTCAGCTACATGCACATTACACATATATGACTTAGTTACATTCACAGTACACACATACGGCTCAGCTACAGGCACATTCCACATATATGGCTTAGCTACACACACATTACACACATACGGCTCACCTACAGGCACATTACACACATATGGCTCAGCTACATTCATGTCACAAACATATGGCTCAGTTACATGCGCATTACACACAAACGGCTCAGCTACATGCACATTACACATATATGACTCAGTTACATTCACATTACACACATACGGCTCAGCTACACGCACAGTATACATATATGGCTCAGCTACATGCACATTACACACGGCTCAGCTACATGCACATTACACACGGCTCAGCTACAGGCACATTACACACATACGGCTCAGCTGCACACACGTCATACACATGCGGCTCAGCTGCACACATGTCATACACACACGGCTCAGCTACACATACTGATATCACAATAAGTGAGTTCAGATGTGATTGGGTTACCAAAATAAGAAAGAAGACCATATACGAGTACTCACAGAGAAGCATTTTTGGCAAAGGCCGTGGCTGTGTCTCTATCCAGCATGCTTTAGGTATTTATTATCAGCTGTCCACATCATATAGGATATTGTTAAACAACGAACTCATATGTCAAAAATCACAAGTTACAAATCACGTGTTGCACATCATTTACGACAATCACCTAGTTGTCACTAATTAGCCAGAAAAACTAGTCACAGCACAGAAAAGGTGCAAAATAAGCCAATCTCCCAATAGGACAAACAAAAATATATGCATTGGCTGATCAGATATATACTGAACGTCATAAAGAGGTAATGGCAGGGAAGTTTTTTAAAAAATGGAAACCTTTTATCGAGAAATTCTACACACAATGCGAAATAAAGAAATTACTAGACATCTTCCAATTTACCAGTTTCTTCCTAAGGGAAACTCAGAAGGGATCTTTGGGCAGGTTACAGCCCTCCAGTGGCACAGGGTAAAGGGGACATAACCTTAATTCTTATAACATTTGATCACGCCTTTATGCTCACCTTCATGAGTTGTGATAAACACTACGGAGCAGAAATAGAGAGACCTGGCTTTGTGTGTTTTTTTTTTGGTTTGTTTTTGTTGATATACATGGTTAGGTATATGTTTCTCTTTTGTAATGTGTCCCTCAGTAGGGTAATGACATATTAAACAGAGAAGCCTAATTATGCTGAGAAACAAAATCCTAGACCAGGGTCAGGGATGGCAGTTTTTAGTATTGATGTAACACTATGGGACTCGGTATTCTACCTTTATTAGGTCATGTTTTTTTGTTATTAACTTGCTTATAACAATGGAAAATTTATGGTACTTGTTATTCTTCAAATTGTTTGAAACGCTGATTGTTATATGATTTTCATACAGTGCCTAGTAAAATATATTTAAAAAAAAAAAAATAAGCCAATCTCAACAACACATTTTCCACTGACCATATTCAGATAAAGAATCTTCAGACTGAACAAGACATCATGTTTTGCAATCTCAGCAGAATATCTTCCATAGCTTTTAACATAGAGCCGTTAACAGAGTTTTAGGTGAACTAGAATTCAAATCAACCCCTATATACAGTCATAAGCATTTCATAAAATCATAAATATTCCTCTCACATCGCTGTTTCTTTTTCTAAAAGCAATTGAGCCCCTGGCTTGTCTACTACGTGCGGCCAACAGTTTTACGGGTTTTAGAGGTGGAGACATAGAGGCACATTTTTCATTACATGTGAATGACATGCTGCTGTATTTAGGTAATGTTGAGGCGTCAGTGGGCCCTATTATGTCTTATATTTAAGAATATGGGGATTGGTCAGACCTCCGGTTTAACCAAAATAAATCTGTTTTTCTATCCTTACATAGTTTGTAAGGCCGAAAAAAGACAGACGTCCATCCAGTTCAGCCTATTTTGCTTAAGTGTTGATCCAAAGGAAGGAAGGTAGAAGCCAATTGTTCTAATTTTTGGGGAAAAAATTCCTCCCCAACTCCAATCTGGCAATCAGAATAAATCCCTGGATCAGCAACCCTTCTCCAGAATTCCAGTCACTATAACTTGTTACATTATTACATCTAGAAATGTATCCAGACCCTTCTCCAGAATCCTGGTCACTATAACTTGTTACATTATTACATCTAGAAATGTATCCAGACCCTTCTCCAGAATCCCGGTCACTATAACTTGTTACATTATTACATCTAGAAATGTATCCAGACCCTTCTCCAGAATCCTGGTCACTATAACTTGTTATATTATTACATCTAGAAATGTATCCAGACCCCTCTCCAGAATCCCGGTCACTATAAATTGTTCTATTATTACATCAAGAAATGTATCCAGACCCTTCTCCAGAATTCCGGTCACTATAACTTGTTCTATTATTACATCTAGAAATGTATCCAGACCCTTCTCCACAGTCCTGGTCACTATAACTTCTTATATCATTACATCTAGAAATGTATCCAGACCCTTCTCCAGAATCCTGTTCACTGTAACTTGTTATATTATTACAACTAGAAATGTATCCAGACCCTTCTCCAGAATCCCGGTCACTATGACTTGTTATATTGTTACGTTCTAGAAATCTATCCAGACCCTTCTCCAGAATCCCGGTCACTATAACTTGTTATATTATTACATCTAGAAATTTATCCAGACCCTTCTCCAGAATCCTGGTCACTATAACTTGTTATATTACATCTAGAAATGTATCCAGAACCTTTTTGAACTCTGTTAGTGAATTCACCATGACAAGTTCCTTTGGCAGATAGTTCCACAGTCTCACTGCTCTTACAGTAAATAATCCCTTTCTATGCTTTTTGTAGAAACTTTCTTTCCTCAAGACGTAGAGGAGGCCTCCTTGTTCTGGATGTTTTGCTTTTAGCTGTGGATAGGTTTGTACGCCACAGTAAAGTTGGAAATGATCCAGAGCGACAAGCTCTTGTTTGGTTCGGCCATTCCCAATGTTTGGCTTAACTTCTTGGCTTTCCAATGGCAACAATTTACTGGTTGCAGGACCCGGGAGATAGAGTTGACACTGGGGACTGCTGGCTCAGCGACACAAGCGGCCACATCTGTGCAGTTTTATAGAGGTGGGAAATAATGTATCTGACACCCATAATCACCCTACTCTTGCTTTAACCCCTTACAGACCCTGGATGTATGAGTACGTCTCAGGGTCCATAAGGGGCTTTGCAGGGGTATCGCTCCGTGACCTCCCCCCCCCCCCCCGCCCCCGAACACCCAGCCGTTATTACAGCGCTGTTTAAACCATCAGACACCGCGGCAAAGATGGCCGCGGCGACTGAATGAATGACGACCACGGACATGCAACGATCCGACCCCCGGACATGGCAGTGGGGAAGGCTCCTGTCACTTCCATGTCCTGGTTTGCCCCACTTCCGTCCGCAGACAGGAAGTGGAGAAACAGTCATCTTGGTACAGTCTAATGCATTGCCTATGCAATGCATTAGACTGTATTGACAATCGCGCCACCATAGGTGGCCTCAATGTTAAAGTAAAAAAAAAAGTAAAGTTTTACAGTACAAAAAAAAGTATTAAAAGTTCAAATCGCCCTCCTTTCCCCATTTTACAAATAAAAACAATAAAATAAAAAAGTTACACATATTTGGTATCGCCGCATCCGAAAAAATATAACATCATTTATCCCGTGCGCTGAACACATTAGAAGAAAAAAAATTCCAAATGCCCAAATTGCGTTTTTTGGTCATTTTGTCACTTAAAAAATGGAATAAAAGTGATCAAAAAAAGTCGCATGCATTCCAAACTGCTAGCGATAAAAAGTACACTTCAGCCCGCAAAAAATGCCCCCTCACTGACATCTGTAGGTGTTAGTACAAAAAAGTTATTGGTTGCACAAACTGGCGCCGTGGCGCAAATTTCAAAAATAGAAAAAGTTTGGAATTTTTTTACAGTACCAAAACATAACGGAAACCCGAGATGTTTGGTATTGCCGGATGCGTAACAACCTGTAGAATACAGATAACACATTGTATTGACCGAAGATTGAACGCCGTAAAAGCAAAACCCCCGCAAACATGGCAAAAATATGGGGGTTTTTTCTCACAATTTGTCCCACTTGGAATTTTTTTGCTGTCTCCCAGTATATTCTATAGTACAGTGAATAACACTATTAGAAAGTACATCTTGTCCCGCAAAACAAAAGCCCTCATGTGTCTATGTAGGTGGAAAAATAAAAAAGTTATGGCTCTGGAAAGGCGAGGAGGGAAAAAAGAACGTGTCAACAAAAAAACTAAAAATACGCCAGGTCCTTAAGGAGTTAATGTGCAAAGTGTGGGACAGAGGGAAAGGGAGTCTGGCTATAGGGGATACTACCAAAGTTACGCAGTTGTTTATCAGTATTTACAATTAAGACAGGCATATGGAACACAGAAAAAAATATTGGTGACCTTGTCTATTCACAACAAAAACTTGGTTGGATCTATTTACACTTATCCCAGTACTAACAGGGTTCTATCCCTGGTGTATCACGTCCTACCTTGTAAGTAAAATGGGGATGCCCCTCTTCAGGTGAAAACTAAATAGGAGCAAAATATTGGCCCCATCTTAGAGGACCAATATTCTGGGCCTAACAACCAGAGTCTCGGTATATGAGGCACAATTCTCACAACTTATGCCGTTACATAGAGCATACAAATGCCCGATGATTCTCTAAAAAATTGGTATCAGACCAGATTCTTGTTGTCCTAGATGTACAAGGGATAATGCTGATCTTATGAATATAATGTGGGAATGCACCGACTTAGGAGCCTATCGGAAGGTGGTTCTGAATCTTATTTATAGGGTGCATGTACTGTACTAACAGCAGAACCATTGTTTTGTATTCTGGGTAGTTTACTGGATGTAGAGGGAATTGTGTGTATCAATTATCTTAAAGGGGTTGTCACGCTACACAGATCATATCTGTAATGATGGGGACAGCAAAAATAAGCACTTTTTTCCATTGGTTTGCATTACCTAAATCATTTAGTATAGCAGCTATCAGCTAATCTGTTTGTGTCTAGAGCTAAATCTGAAGCCTGGAGGTCGGGCCACGGCCCCTTTACTGTGATTGGCTGCCTTCACTATTCCCTCTGAGCTATGTGAAAACAAAACTGAAAGTGGTTTTCTGTGCTGGCTGCTGTCTGTGTCCTCGTTGTCTTTCACTCTATTTGAGTTGTGTGATGATGGCTGCTGACATCCTCTATGCCCCTTCTCCCAGTGATAGCTCTATGTGAAGGATCTGGGCAATTACTCTTTAGGTGCCAGATATAACACACCCATTTAATGCAGCCTTTTCCTCTCTACCTCCTACCTGATAATAGAGGGGGGGGGCAGTGTGCATTTCTCACATTTTTTTGATCAGTTCAGGCTGTATGTATAACTACTTATAGCAATGCAGGTGTTCTTGTTACAAGGAGCTTGTGAAGGGAGGTGACAGATCTCCAAGCATGAGAACTGACCATTGCAGGAGGTGTGCAGAGCTGTAACATCCTCTCCCTGCCACTGCTCAAATTGAATGAGGAAGTCACCAGCCTTCACAGTGAGGGAAGAACCACCTACTGGAAGACCCACCTACCGCCCCTGGATTTGAAGCTGGAAGAGAGAGAGACAGCTCAAGATGCCTGTGAAAGCCGGTAGTGGGACAAGCCCTTTAAGTACATTTATGCATAACTATTGCTTTTTTGTCTACTGTCTTGATTGTCTGATAATTGTAAAAATTTAATAAAAAAGATTTAAAAAAAAGAATTCTGGAGCTAAACTCTGTTACCTCATCAAGACTTTGGTCATAAAGAAAAATCCTGAGAAACTACTTGGAATATGATGCTCTTAATAAAATCCATCTTAACAATGGCCATAGTAGGAGAGGTAAAGCCATGAGCTTTTGACTGACTTGTGCCTGAAGACATGGCTGCTGCATCCAATTACCCATTTGCTTCTCCATGTGGCTTCATCTTACTTTCAGTTTGGGACATTCTGTTGTGCTTGTCTCGGACGTCTGCTTCCGCCTACAGTGCTCCTGCTCTTGTCATCGCAGATTCAAAAGGTTCCATATATATTCTTCTGCATCTAATTTAAGTAAACCCTTCAGTTAAAGCTTTAGAGCTCCTTAGCTTATTGGCTTGGGAGAAGACTCGAAATCCCTTTGGGCCTCAAATATGCATTCAAAATGATTGCTCAACTCTACTGATGATGGTTCCAACCTTAGCAGACATTGCAACTCTCTTCAGGGCCAGTTCTTATATACATGCCCAAGTTTACCACAAAAATCAAGCCTCTTGCAAATTCCTACACAATATAACTCCTGGACAATTCGCCTTTATGTGGCCAAACTTGAAACAGTTCCTGTGTCACAATTCACGTTTTCCTGTTAATACTTCCCATTTGATCACGATGAGTGTTGCCTCTGCTGTCCAGCACAAAAGCAGTTAATTCCTGCTCAGGATTTGCCCAGGTGCAGCTGATCTTCACTGGCTGGCTGCTTTGAAAGGCTGTTTTTCCCAGCAGTCTGGGTCTGAGTATTGGTGGGTCTGTTCACCTTGTTCTAGCCCTCCTGTGTTTCAGTTATCTTGTTAATGTGCCCGTGAGACTCTACTTCCTAGTCTATCCTTGTCTGGACTTGCACCCACAGGCTGTCATGTCCCCTACTTCCCTGTCCTTCCGGTGTTGTCGTATACTTTTCTGACCACGCCTGGACTGGTGCTACTGCCTCCGCTGTCCCAAAGATCCACATTCCCCTATCTATAAGCGTTTGACTGTTGCTTACCATTGTTTGTTATGCTGTTACGGTCTAAATTTAGTTTGCAAATAAAGCCCATTGCTAAAACATCACAGTATACTATAGCCATGGATCGATAGGAAGTTGGGCCTGCCTTGCTTTCCTTGCAGCTAAACTTGCTCATCAGAATGTCCTGCTGCTGTTTTATGGAGCTACAATTCATCTTAGCGCATCTGCCTGTACCTGCATCAAATGGCGCAGCTACTGATTTTGATCGGCTGCCTACAGTGCCACATCTGCTGATTCGGGGTCTGCTGCGTCAAGTGCCACGCCTGCTGATCCAGGGTCCACTGCCTCCAGTGCCACACCTGCTGATCCAGGATCCCTCTTCTGCTGCCACACCTAATGATTCAGGTTCCGCTGCCTTCAGTGCCAGATCCGCTGATCCAGGGTCTGCAGTTTCTGATCTCACAGCCCAGCCTCGTCCTAACTGCAGTACCCGTGTCCTCGTTTTAAAGTACTTTCTGCTTCACCACCGGCCTTCTTTGTGTTGGGGAGGCTCTGGGGGTGGAGCGGGGGGGGTACTTTCACAATTCGCATGTTTCCCTGCTCTGACTTCCCATTTGACCCTGGTGGGTGAGTTTTGCCTCGTTGTCCAGCACAGAATCAGTTAATCACTGCTCAGGTGCTGCTGATCTTCATTAGCTGGCTGCTTTAAAAGGCAGCTTCTTCCAACGGTCTGGGCTAGAGTATTGGTGTGGGTGTAGGGTGAGTTCAACTTGCTCCAGCCCTCCTGTGTATCTGTAATCTTGTTCCTGTTTATGTGTCCATGTGACGTAACTTCAGTGTTTGTTCCTGTCTGGACTCGTACCCACAGCCTGTCCTACCCGTGTCGGCTTCTACTTCCCTGACCGCGTCCTGACTGGTGCTACTCCTCCCATGGTCGCAAGGCATCACATTCCCCTTTCCATAGGCATTCAAAGAGACTGTTGTTACCATTGTTTGTTATTTTGTCACTGTGTAAACTTGCTTTGCAGATATAGCCCATTGCTAAAACATCATATCCTGTAGAATTCGGTTTGCCTTAATCGTGCAAGTAGCCAGCAACTGTAACATTTGCGAAGGAATGTCTTTCACCACCATTATAAGACTCATCAGGTCTAAGCTTGACCCAGAACCTGTGCACATTTAGCTCACTCTTCTAGTGTATTCTACTTCTTAATTAGAACCAGTGACACTGACTCTTTTCTCCTGAATAGAGGTGCCACGATATACTGCAATTTTGCCCTTGTTACAGCTCTCTGAGATATTGCATAAGATCTTCCAAAGTCTTGGCTTCATAGTGTAATTCCTTCTTACTATTAATACGTTAAAATGTTCTTTACATGTAGAGGATGAAGAAATATAGAACCAAACATGAATTGATGACTGGTAGCAAATTCTCTAGAAGTGTTATGTGCATTCTATTTGCTTTTTAGTGGTTGCTTATATTTCTTAGTTAATTTATGCCATAAATGGCTTCTGCTTTCTCCTTTACTATAACGGACCTTGAGTGTAACACTTGTTTTTCTTTCTTGTACCATTTGGTGATTTTTTTTAGTACGAAAATAAATGGCTATTCCTTGTGTGTTTTTTTTTTAAATGTCTTACAAGATTTGGTTTCTGAGTAAAACAGTTGCCCCATTCAAAACATGAAAATGGCTTCTCCCCTGTGTGACATGGTTGATGTGTGAGAAGATGTGATTTTATGCTGTAACATTTGCCACATTCTGAAAATCAAGATGGCTGCTGCCTCGTGTGACATCGTTGGTGATTACAAGTGATGATTTCAGAGTGAAACATTTGCCACATTCCGAACATGAAAACGCCTTCCCTTCGATGTGACCTTTTTGATGTTCAACAAGATATAATTTCATTCTAAAACATTTCCCACATTTTGAACATGAAAATTGCTTCTCTCCTGTGTGACAAGATGTGATTTCATGCTATAACATTTGCCATATTCTGAAAATCAAGACGGCTGTTGCCTCGTGTGACCTCGTTGGTGCTTTACAAGTGAGGACTTCAGAGTGAAACATTTGCCGCATTCTGAACATGAAAATGGCTTCTCCCCTGTGTGGGATCGTTGATGTCTTACAAGTGTTAATTTCAGAGCAAAACATTTGCCACATTCTATGCATGAAAATGGCTTCTCCCCTGTGTGAGTTCTTAGATGGTTAACAAGATAGGATTTCTTTACAAAACATTTACCACATTCTGAACATGAAAACGCCTTCCCTCCGATGTGACCTTTTTGATGTTCAACAAGATATGATTTCTTTCTAAAACATTTCCCACATTTTGAACACGACAATGGCTTCTCCCCTTTATCAGCTTGCTGATGTTCAATAACCCTTCTGTGACTTTTATTTTGCTTATTAGACTGTGATGAATCCGAACATGGGACCTGCTTGGAAGGTTCAGTGGATAAATCTTTGTTGTACAGGGCTGATGGTATATCTCGGTTGATGGCACGCTCTTCTTGTGTATCTTCTGTGATACCGTGATCATCCATTTTAAATTCTGAAGATATCAGATATCCCGCTGAACTCTGGGTACAGTCATCTGCAGAGAATGATACAGTTAAAAATTATGTAAGTATTTTATAGCATTCACTTATATAAAAAGTCCATACATATAGTAAGGCATGTATCAAAATGTAATTATAGATTAGCAAGTGGTGGAGAAACAGATAACAATGTAACTGATTACACAACAAGGACCAGTAGATTGTGATGTTAGGCGGCTTAAAAGGACATGTGAGACAGTGCTAACAGCTACCTGTACTCCAGCACCAAGCAGGGACGAGGGTAGGATCACTTTGGTGATTTATGAAGCAACCATAATTTGGACCAAGTGTAAGATCGGATTATCAAATGTACTGATAGCCCAACAAGGTTAGAGTTCCGAAACACCAGAGGTGCTGGTTTATGATGGGAAGGCATTGGCGCATTATATTGTAGCCAGGGAAGACTACAGTAGAGGGTAACCGTATAGACAATGAATGGACTTTTGGAGTGCATAAAATGAAATCTGTAGACTGAAAAGGGGCAGTAACGAATTGGATCACCTCGAGCAGGACATTTCCATTAACTTAAGCAATGAAAAGTGGAACCTGATGCAGAATCCCAAGAGATGAATGGTTAAAATTGTATGCCAACCAATAATTAGGTAAGCGTGCACTATGATTTGGAATCTAGAAGAAATAGACATCATTAGCCAATAAAATGCATAACTTTTCCAACTAGTTCTAATCTGAAATTCCATCTCCTTTCTGCAGATTCCCTCAGTTAAGAATGAAGGATGGGAGAGAAAAACATATTTTGGTTCATAGATAAAAGAGGAATTTTCATAATATGATTGTCACAGGCAAATTGTGGATCCTTCATTTCAGTCAAGAGTTTGGACGTAAAGCCACACCGAGGAGCAGAGCCTAAGGAGCCCCTGGTCCTTACCCTCAACCCCCGCAAGGAGGCTTAGAAGTCACTACAGGAAACTCCTAGGTTTCTACCCTCAACGTGGTCACTCACAGCGACAGTTGCCATGCAGGCAAGGTACAGAAGGAACAGGTGAAGGCATAGTCAGCTCCGCACAGAAGATCAGGAAAGGCAGAGTTCACTCATGAAAGGGTGAGGAGTAGCCAAAGGTCAATATCAGAAAACACAGACAAAATAGCTTATTTATTGTTTTCAGGAAACACCAAAAAAACACAACCAAACTGGCAACAGACTGGGTGGAAGCGCTCCTTTATTCGCAAATGGCAAAAGATAGATCGAGAAAAACGTGGCAATGCACGCAGGCTCTCTAAATTGCTGAGAAGAAATATACCAGTCCCTGATGGAGAGCTGGCAGCAGGGAGAAAGGAGACATGCCACGGGGCCATAAGGGAAATATGTTGTCCGGTACGGCTGCAAAATATTTGTGTGTGTCTGCTGCTTGGCACAGAAGTCTTGTGACAATTATATTATACAAAGTTTCTTATTTTTTGTTTCAAATATTAATTCTTAGTCTGGTACTTGTCATGTCTCTTACCTGGTGATGTGAGCATCTGCAGATCTTCTTTATTGACATCCTTGTACAGATCCTCTATCATGACGTCTTTGTACAGATCCTCCATCATGACATCCTTGTACAGATCCTTGTGCTTTTCTAAATACTCCCGCTCCTCCATTGAGAAATAGACAGCGATGTCCTGACACCTTATAGGAACCTGACACACACAAGGTACAGTCATCACTCAGACCCCTCCAGTGGTGTTACTGTATAATATCCCAGCATTCCCAGCAGCAGCATCACCTCTCCAGTCAGCAGCTCAATGATCTTGTTGGTAGGTTCTAGGATCTTCTGTTCATTGATTTTACCATCCCTTGAGGTCTTTTTCATTTTACCAACACTAGAAGTCTTCTTTACTACTGTGTACACCTGTTTATGGAGAGACATGTTACTAAACTTCATAACATATATAACAATGTATCTTACCAGATCCCTGTCACCTTTCTGGTCATATCATCTGTTATCACCATAGGTAAGAATGATGTCATGTGACATCAGCAGAATCTCTCTCCTATCCAGTCATATCATCTGTTAAAACCATAGATAAGAATGATGTAATGTGACATCATCAGGGCCCCCTCCCCTCTCCAGGCATATCGTCTGTTATTATCATAGATAAGAATGATGTAATGTGACATCATCAGAGCCCCCTCCCCTCTCCAGTCATATCATCTGTTATTACCATAAATAAGAATGATGTAATGTGACATCATCAGAGCCCCCTCATCCTCTCCAGTCATATCATCTGTTATTACCATAGATAAGAATGATGTAATGTGACATCATCAGAGCCCCCTCCCCTCTCCAGTCAGATCATGTTATTACCATAGATAAGAATGATATAATGTGACATCATCAGAGACCCCTCCCCTCTCCAGTCATATCTGTTATTCCCATAGATAAGAATGATGTAATGTGACATTATCAGAACCCCCTCCCCTCTCCAGTTATATCATCTGTTATTCCCATAGATAAGAATGATGTAATGTGACATTATCAGAACCCCCTCCCCTCTCCAGTCATATCATCTGTTATTACCATAGATAAGAATGATGTAATGTAACATCATCAGAACCCCCTCCCCTCTCCAGTCATATCATCTGTTATTCCCATAGATAAGAATGATGTAATGTGACATCATCAGAATCTCTCCCCTCTCCATTCATATCATCTGTTATTACCATAGATAAGAATGATGTAATGTCACATCATCAGAGCCCCCTCCCCTCTCCAGCCATATCATGTTATTACCATAGATAAGAATGATGTACTGTGACATCATCAGAACCTCCTCCCCTCTCCAGTCATATCATCTGTTATTACCATAGATAAGAATGATGTAATGCGACATCATCAGATTCTCTTACCTCTCCAGTTAGCTGAAAAACTATCTGCATGGTAAGAATTAATATACTTTCTGCAATCTTGTCCCCGTCTCTATTCATCCTTGACTAGTGAACCAGAAAAATTATCTTTTATAGAAGGCATCAATAGAAATTCTTGTATTTTAGGAACCTAAAAGAAAAGATTAAATTTAGGGATAAGAAAGTCTATACTTTTTTATGGTGTCAGAAAAGAGACCTCTACTGGGGTTTCATTATCAGAAGTAGAGTCATGTGACTGAATATAAACTGGTAGGTGATTAAACCAAGAAATACAGGGAACCTACAGGAAAACCAGAAAAGGGCACAATGAATAAGGATATCACAAGGCATTATGGGAAAGGATAAGGAAAGCTATTCCCCTTTCTGAATGAATAAGGATATCAAATATAAGGCATTCCAACCGAAAGGGGTTTTCTCACCGCAAGGATTAGCTTTTACCATTTAGGCCGGCCCAGATTTGCTCGCTTGATTATATTGGAAAGACAAAAAGAAACTTCAGGTTGAGGGTTTGTGACCGTGTGTGTGACACAGAATAGAAGAGACTCCAATTTATAGATGTGTGGGAGAAACAAACAGGAAATGTGTCCGGACGGATCTTCTGTACAATGGAGGAAAAGAACAGAGAATAACTGAGGAACCCCTCACACCTACCTCCACCTGCTGACCAGGACCTGTGATACTGTTGTGCACTGCCAGGACCTGTGATGATGTCACATGGAGGGGAGGAGTCATGTGACTGCTGTGTGCTGCCAGGACCTGTGATGATGTCACATGGATGGGGAGGAGTCATGTGACTGCTGTGTGCTGCCAGGACCTGTGATGATGTCACAATGAGGGGAGAAGACAGGCAGTCACATGATCAGGTGATGGTTGAGATCACAGCTGATGAGCTGAGGCTTTGTGGTGGGATTGGGATGTATGCAGCAGAGGTGTGTGTAATGTGTGTGTAGCTGAGCCATACGTTTGTAACGTGCATGGAACTGAGCCATTCGTGTGCAAAACGTGTGTGGAGCTGAGCCATGCGTGTGCGTAACGAGCCCGAAGTGGAGCCGTACGTGTGCGTAACATGCGCGGAGCTGAGCCGTACGCGTGCGTAACATGTGCAGAGCTGAGCTGTACGTGTGCATAACATGCGCGGAGTTGAGCCGTATGTGTGCATAACATGCACAGAGCTGAGCTGTGCCTAACGTGCGTGTAACTGAGCCGTACGTGTGCGTAATGTGCGCGGAGCTGAGCAGTGAGGTTGCGTAACGTGCCCGGGGCGAAGCCGTACGTGTGGGGAGCTGAGCCATACGTGTGCGTAAATGAGCCGTAGGTGTGCGTAACGTGCGCGGAGCTGAGCCATACGTGTGCGTAAATGAGCCGTATGTGTGCGTAACGTGCGCGGAGCTGAGCCATACGCGTGTGTAACGTGCGCGGAGCTGAGCCATACGCGTGCGTAACGTGCGCGGAGCTGAGCCATACGCGTGCGTAACGTGCCCAGAGCGGAGCTGCATGTGTGCGTAACATGCGCGGAGCTGAGCCGTACGTGTGCGTAACATGCGCGGAGTTGAGCCGTATGTGTGCATAACATGCACAGAGCTGAGCTGTGCCTAACGTGCGCGTAACTGAGCCGTACGCGTGCGTAACGTGCCCAGAGCGGAGGTGCATGTGTGCGTAATGTGCCCGGAGCCGCATGTGTCCGTAACATGCCTGGAGCAGAGCCGTATGTGTGTGTAACATGCCCGAAGTGGAGCCGTACGTGTGCGTAATGTCCCCGGAGTGGAGCCGTACGTGTGCGTAACGTGCCCGTAACATGCCCGGGATGGAGCCGCACGTGTGCATAACATGCCAGGAGCGGAGCGTTCGCGTGTGTATCGTGGCCAGAGCCGTACGTGTGTGAAATGCCTACAGCAGAGCTGAGCGTAATGTTGACCCTTTGCTGACATAGGACTTACCCCAAATGGACGGACAGTTACATCCTGAACATCATGGCTCACAAGCACGGCCCGCAGCATGGCACCTTCTGTTTATTACAGCTGGCCTCATGCTGTGTCACCCACGGCTGGAGCTCCTCCGGCCGTGGGCGATTAACCCCATAGCTGCCACAATCAATCGTGTTAGCTAAGGGACAGACAGAAAGAGGGAGCTTCCTCTATCTCTATCGGCATAGCCGTGATGTGATCGCGCTGACAGTGGCTTCCTTAGCATCCTGGAAACCTAACAAACGCTTCCAGGCTGCCTGTGACATCACTACGCCCGGCCGTGCCCATAGTGATAATGGTGACCCAGACATTTACTGGGGTCACGGTTCTGCTTCTACTGCTAAGGAGAGGAAGTCCCTCAACCTGTTGTTACTGGATAATTTTCTGGGCAAGTTTGTGGGAGATCCCACTAGAAGTGATCTCTTTTAGATCTAGTCATTTAAAAGCAAATGGGAGACCCGTCAATGTTTTTGAAAATCTTATGTAGACAGCTGATAAAACAATATAATTTATTTTAGTCTAAACTGGGAAAAACAATCACAGGCAGGGAGGGCGAAAACATTTCATTATAAAAGGGCCAATTTCCCCTTATTGAGGGACGTAATACAGGACATAGACTGGGAGCAGCTGTTATCAGATAGGGATGTAGAAGCCAAATGGGAGAGCTTAAAATATACTGTGGGGAAATTTATAGCAAAATGTATTATGTACATGCGATTAAAATGAAATCCAACATGGCTTCTACCTTCAGAGGGGTCGGCGTTAGTATAATCAGAGGGGTCGGTATTAGTATAATCAGAGGGGTCGGTATTAGTATAATCAGAGGGGTCGGTATTATTATAATCAGAGGGGTTGGCATTAGTATAACCAGTGGGGTCGGCATTAGTATAACCAGAGGGGTCGGTATTAGTATAATCAGAGGGGTCGGCATTAGTATAGGGGGGTCAGTAGTATTATAATCAGAGGGGTCGGTGTTAGTATAATCTGAGGGGTCGGCATTAGTATAATCAGAGGGTCAGTATTAGTATAATCAGAGGGGTCGGTATAATCAGAGGGGTCGGCATTAGTATAATTAGAAGGGTCGGCATTAGTATAATCAGAAGGGGAGTATTAGTATAATCAGAGGGGTCGGCATTAGTATAATTAGAGGGGTCGGTGTGAGGAAAATTCACTCATATGACAGTCATCTCTCCAACTTCGTATCTGGTCTGATCTCACAGATGGCCCCCAGCCCCCAGGAAAGCTCAATTTACACGTTAATCAGCCCAGCTAAGAACCATTGTAAATGCTCTTCCATAGGAAGCTAGCACAGCAGGAGAGGTTGACCCATCAAAAGAACCCTCATTTCCATTAATTGGCACCTAAGACACATGTGCACTCTCAACCCCAGAACAAAGACTTGAATGAAAAAGACTCAGCCGCAGTGGCCCCGATCTTTCATAAAGATTTGAGAGAATCGTGGAACCGTGGTATACCCCGATTTCACATTTTAAAATGTGAATCTTTCTGCACAGCCCGCTGCTACTCCCGGGATTCTAGGGTGCATGGGGACTGAGAAATCGAGAACTGGACTTAGGGAACACCTAGGATAGCGGTGTTGGGCATGAGGGCGTAGTGTAGGTCCAGCCGGTTCTGATGATGCAACCGGCTCGGTTCTGCGCCAATGCCCTGCCGTGTTATGGTCCATTTTTGGTTTTTCTGTCAGAAATTGCATGGCCAGAATGGGCGGAGTTCGTAGGCCGTCCCAGGGGTGTGTGGGGGAGGGTAGTGGGTGGCCAGGTGGGCTGTCCCATTACAGATATAAGCTCAACCGTTTATCCAGGACGGGGGGTACCTAAGAGCATTTCCAGGATCTCGCACTTTTGTACTGTGCACTGTTATGGTGGGCAATGTGTGGCTGGCAATATTGTACTGTGCACTGTTATGGTGGACCACTTTTGTTCTGCGCCATCCCCCGTTATGGTGGGCCATCTGTTGGTTTTTGGAAATTATGGGGAATGGGGTGCAATGTAGGTGGGACTGTAGTGTGCATGGGCAAAAATATAGCTCACCCTTTTCACTGTACGGGTGGCACTGCATTGGTGGCACTACACACAGAAGCCAGGCCACGTAAGCCCCCCCATGTGGGCCACAGACCAAAGGTAACTGGACACATTTTACTGCCTTTGTCTGTAACCCATACTTATATTTGCACCTCCGACTCTTACCTGTATATTATTATCCTTTTGTATATATTTGTCTAGTGTGCCCTCCAAGGCTAATTAAATCTATAAAATTAAATCTGAGTTAGTCTGTCTTGATCATCGGCCTCACACGCCTAGTACTCTGTCTATAGTATATAGCTACCCCAAGGCGGGTTCCTGGCCTTGTTATAAGTCGGTAACGGACCGGTCTTATAACCAAACGAGAGAACTGGTGGCAGCTTGTTCATCTCCCTGTGCCCGTGTGGACAGGGGTTAATGGTGAAACGGTATCTGGCTGACCTTGTGTACCCCTAGGGGGCAGCGCAACGTCACGATACACCCCAAGTCAGGTCGTCGACCCTCGAGTGGGCTGGCGGGGCGGGCTTTTTCCTGACAGTCGGCATTAGTATAATCAGAGGGATTGGCATTAGTATAATCAGAGGTGTAATTAGAGGGGTCGGCATTAGTATAATCAGAGGGGTCCGCATTAGTATAATCAGAGGGGTTGGCATTAGTATAATCAGAGGGGTTGGCATTAGTATAATCAGAGGGGTCGGTATTAGTATAATTAGAGGGGTTAGCATTAGTATAATCAATGTGGTCGGCATTAGAAAAATCAGAGGGGTCAGTATTAGGATAATTAGAGGGGTTGACATTAGGATAGTCAGAGGGGTCGGCATTAGGATAATCAAAGGGGTCGGTATTAGTATAATCAGAGGGGTCAGCATTAGTATAATCAGAGGGGTTAGCATAATCAGAGGGGTCAGCATTAGCATAATCAGAGGGGTCGGCATTAGGATAATCAGAGGGGTTGGTATTAGAATAATCAGAGGTGCCTGCATTAGTATAATCAGAGGGGTTGGTATAATCAGAGGGGTCGGCATTAGTATAATCAGAGGGTTTGGCATGATTATAATCAGGGGGGTCGGGATTAGTATAATCAGAGGGGTCGGTATTAGGATAATCAGAGGGTTTGGCATTAGTATAGTTAGAGGGGTCGGCATTAGTATAATCAGAGAGGTTAGTATTATTATAATCAGAGGGATCGGCATTAGTATAATCAGAGGGATCGGCATTAGTATAATCAGAGGGGTCGGCATTAGTATAATCAGAGGGGTCGGCATTATTATAATCAGAGGGGTTGGTAGTAGTGTAATCAGAGGGGTCGGTATTAGGATAATCAGAGGGGTCGGTATTAGGATAATCAGAGGGTTCGGTATTAGGATAATCAGAGGGGTCGGTATTAGTATAATCAGAAGTGTCGGCATTAGTATAATTAGAGGGTTCGGCATTAGGATAATCAGAGGGGTCGGGATTAGTTTAATCAGAGGGGTCGGTAGTGGTGTAATCAGAGGGGTCGGTGTTAGTATAATCAGAGGAGTAATCAGAGGGGTTGGCATTAGTATAATCAGAGGGGTCGGTATTAGTATAATCAGAGGGGTTGGCATTAGAATAATCAGAGGCGTCAGCATTAGTATAACAAGGGGTCGGTAATTAGTATAAATCAGAGGGTCGGCATTAGTATAAATCAGAGGGGTCGCATTAGTAATATCAGAGGGGTCGGCATTAGTATAATCAGAGGGGTCAGGCATACGTAATATAATCAGAGGGGTCGCATTAGTCATTAATCCTTCTGAATTATACTAAGCCAGACCCCTCTGGTTAGACTAATGCCGACGCCTCTGATTAATAAATGCCGACTCTCCGTCTGATTATACTAATGCGACCCCTCTGATTATACTAATCCGACCCCTCTGATTAATGGTAATCAAGGTTGCATTAGAAAATCAGCTCAGCTTAGTATAATAATGGGATCGGCATTAGAAAATCAGAGGGGTCCATATTAGAATAATCAGAGGTCGTATAGAAATCAAGGATCGCATTAGTATAATCATAGGGTCGGATTATTATAATCGAGGGATGGTATATATAATCAGAGGGGTCAATATTAGAATAATCAGAGGGGTTGTTTTTTTTTATAATCAGAGGGGTCGGTATTAGGATAATCAGAGTGGTCGGTAGTGGTGTAATCAGAGGGGTCGGTGTTAGTATAATCAGAGGAGTAATCAGAGGGGTTGGCATTAGTATAATTAGAGGGGTCAGTGTTAGTATAATCAGAGGGGTCGGAATTAGCATAATCAGAGGGGTCGGCATTAATATAATCAGAGGGGTCAGCATTAGTATCAGAAGGATCAGCATTACAGTAATATAATCAGAGGGGTCGGCATTAGGGTAATTAGAGGGGTTGGTACTAGAATAGTTAAAGGCATCAGCATTAGTATAATCAGAGGGCTCAGCATTAGAATAATCAGAGGGGTCAATATTAGAATAATCAGAGGGGTTGTTTTTTTTTATAATCAGAGGGGTCTGCAATAGTATAATCAGAGGGGTCAATATTAGAATAATCAGAGGGGTTGTTTTTTTTTATAATCAGAGGGGTCGGTATTAGGATAATCAGAGGGGTCAGCATTAGTATAATCAGAGGGTCGGCATTAGTTAATCAGAGGGGTCGCATGCTATTAAAGAGGGTCATTAGTTTAATCAGAGGGGTTGGCATTAGTATAATCAGAGGGGTCGGTATTAGTATAATCAGAGGGGTCGGTATTAGTGTAATCAGAGGGGTCGGTATTAGGATAATCAGAGGGGTCAGCATTAGTATAATAAGAGGGGTCGGTATTAGGATAATCATAGGGGTCGGCATTAGTATACTCAGAGGGGTCGGTATTAGTATAGTTAGAGGGGTTAGCATTTGTATAATCAGAGTGGTCGGCATTAGAAAAATCAGAGGGGTCAGTATTAGGATAATCAGAGGGGTTGACATTAGGATAGTCAGAGGGGTCGGCATTAGGATAATCAGAGGGGTTGGTATTAGAATAATCAGAGGTGCCTGCATTAGTATAATCAGAGGGGTTGGTATAATCAGAGGGTTTGACATGATTATAATCAGGGGGATCGGGATTAGTATAATCAGAGGGGTCGGTATTAGGATAATCAGAGGGTTTGGCATTAGTATAGTTAGAGGAGTCGGCATTAGTATAATCAGAGAGGTTAGTATTATTATAATCAGAGGGACCGGCATTAGTATAATCAGAGGGGTCGGCATTAGTATAATCAGAGGGGTTGATAGTAGTATAATCAGAGGGGTCGGTATTAAGATAATCAGAGGGGTCGGTATTAGTATAATCAGAAGGGTCAGCATTAGTATAATCAGAGGGTTCGGCATTAGGATAATCAGAGGGGTCGGTATTAGTTTAATCAGAGGGGTCGGTAGTGGTGTAATCAGAGGGGTCAGTGTTAGTATAATCAGAGGAGTAATCAGAGGGGTCGGTATTAGTTTAATCAGAGGGGTCGGTAGTGGTGTAATCAGAGGGGTCGGTGTTAGTATAATCAGAGGAGTAATCAGAGGGGTTGGCATTAGTATAATCAGAGGGGTCAGTGTTAGTATAATCAGAGGGGTCGGTATTAGTATAATCAGAGGGGTCGGTATTAGTATAATCAGAGGGGTCGGCATTAGTATAATCAGAGGGGTCAGCATTAGTATAATCAGAAGGATCAGCATTACAGTAATATTATCAGAGGGGTCGGCATTAGGGTAATCAGAGGGGTTGGTATTAGAATAATCAGAGGCGTCAGCATTAGTATAATCAGAGGGGTCAGCATTAGAATAATCAGAGGGGTCAATATTAGAATAATCAGAGGGGTTGTTTTTTTTTCATAATCAGAGGGGTCGGTATTAGGATAATCAGAGGGGTCGGTAGTGGTGTAATCAGAGGGGTCGGTGTTAGTATAATCAGAGGAGTAATCAGAGGGGTTGGCATTAGTATAATCAGAGGGGTTAGTGTTAGTATAATCAGAGGGGTCGGAATTAGTATAATCAGAGGGGTCGGCATTAGTATAATCAGAGGGGTCAGCATTAGTATAATCAGAAGGATCAGCATTACAGTAATATAATCAGAGGGGTCGGCATTAGGGTAATCAGAGGGGTTGGTATTAGAATAATTAGAGGCATCAGCATTAGTATAATCAGAGGGCTCAGCATTAGAATAATCAGAGGGGTCAATATTAGAATATTCAGAGGGGTTGTTTTTTTTATAATCAGAGGGGTCGGTATTAGTATACTCAGAGGGGTCGGCATTAGTATAATCAGAGGGGTCGGCATTAGTATAATCAGAGGGGTCGGCATTAGTATAATCAGAGGGGTCGGCATTAGTATAATCAGAGGGGTCGGCATTAGTATAATCAGAGGGGTCGGCATTAGTATAATCAGAGGGGTCGGCATTAGTATAATCAGAGGGGTCGGATAGTAATATTATGAGGGTTTTGAAAGAGGGGTTAGGCATTTGTATAATCTCAGAGTGGTCGGCATTAGTAAACTCAGAGGGGTCGTATTAGATAATCAGAGGGGTTACATTAGTATAGTCAGGGGTCGTCATTAGTATAATCAGAGGGGTCGTTTAGGATGTATAGATTTATAGATAATCAGAGGGTTCAGCATTAGTATAATCAGGGGTCGTATTAGGTATAATCAGAGGGTTATTACAGATATAATCAGGAGGATCGGGATCATAGTAAATCAAGGTCGGTATGTAAAAGTGATCAATCAGAATGGGTCTGAGCAATTATAACCTTAAGCGAAGTCCTGATAATAGTATAATACAAGATTTTTAGTTATTTCTATGCTCAAACTGCACTTTATTTAAGATCATGATGAGGCCTCGTTCATCAGACAATATAGTATTTAGGGTAATAGTTTAAGTACATAAATCAGATGTGTGTTTTTCAAAACATTTTTAGTTCAAGTCAATCAATAATATTGTAATAATTCACAAGGATAGCATCTGTATACAATATGGAGGTTTTTGTTGCATATTAACAAAAAAGATAATCAATAGGGGTCGTATTAGTTTAACTCAGAGGGATCGTAATTTTGTAAATTAACAGAAGGGTCATTTAGTAATAATTATCAGGAGGAGATAATCAGAGGGCGGTATTAGTTATAACAGAGGGGTCGGTAGGTGTAGATCAGAGGTGGTCGTGTTAGTATAATCAAGAGGAGTGAACTTCGAGGGGTTAGCATAGTATTAATCATGGAGGGAGTTCCAGTAGGTGTAGTTATAATCAGAGGGGCTGGTATTAGTAAATATCAGAGGTTCGAGTTAATTAAATAATCAGAGACTGTCGCATTAGAGTTAAAACAGAGGGGTCAGCATAGTATAATCAGAAGGATCAGCAGTACAGTAAATATTATCAGAGGGGTCGGCATTAGGGTAAACAGAGGGTGGGATTAGAATAACAGAGGCGTCAGCATTAGTATAATCAGAGGGGTCAGCATTTGAAAAATCAAAGGGTCAATATTAGAATAACAGAGGGGGTTGTTTTTTTTCATAATCAAGGGGTCGGTATTAGGATAAAATCAGAGGGGGGCGGTAGGGGGGGTAAACAGAGGGGGGGGGGGGGGGTTAGATAAATCAGAGGGGGGTAACGAGGGGTTGGCAAAATAATCAGAGGGTTTGTTTTAGAAAATCAAGGGGGCGGAATTAGTAAATCAAGGGTCGCATTAAATATAACAAGGGGGCAGCATTAGATAAAAAAGAAGGATCAATTACAGTAATATAATCAAGGGGGCGCATTAGGTAATCAAGGGGGGGTATTAAAAAATTTGAGCCAGCATTAAATAAAATCAAGGGTCAGCTTAGAAAATCAGAGGGGTCAATATTTAAAAATTCAAGGGGTTGATTTTTTATAATCAAGGGGCCGGTTTTGTATAATCAGAGGGGTCGGGATTTATAAAAAACCGAGGGGCGTCATTAGTATAATCAAGGGGGCGGGATTTGTATAATCAAGGGTCGGGATTAGTAAAATCAGAGGGGGCGGCATTTTTATAATCAGAGGGTCGGGGGATTTTTAAAAATCGAGGGGCGGTATTAGTATAACAGAGGGGCCGGGATTAGTAAAAACAAGGGGGTCGGGGATTTGTAAATCAGAGGGGGCGGTATTAGTAACAAGGGGTCAGCATTATAAACAGAGGGCGGGATTAATGACAAAAGGTTGGTATTAGAATAATCAGAGGCATCGGCATTAGTATAATCAGAGGGGTTGGTATTAGGATAATCAGAGGGGTCGGTGTTATCCTTTAAAATTACAAAGAGCTTAATAAAATTTGTAAAAAAGTGATCAAATCAGCTAAAATACAAAATGAAAAGCAAGTGGCCGAGGACAGCAAAATAAACCCCACAAAATTATTTAACCCCTTAAGTCGAACGCCTGAAAAGTAGTTAATGACCAGAAAATTTTTTTAGTTTTTGCCTCCTTGCGTTTCAACAGTTGTAACTTTTTTATTTTTTCAATGATGCATTTGTATGAGGCCTTGTTTTATTCGAGACAAGTTGTACTTTATGGGGGAATATTTTAAGTTCACTTATAAATAACTCTTTTTTTTTTTTTTCAAAATTTTTTTATGTTTTTTACATCATTCACATTTCACACTTAATAACTTGTTAGATTAATTCTACAGGTTATTACGATCGTGTGGATACCAAATATGTGTAGGTTTTTTTGTGCGTATAATTTATGCACAATTATTTTTTATTAAATATTTTTATTTTGTTATTTATTTTTTTATTATTTTTTTTACATTTTTTATAGTTTTTTTTTCATTTTTTTTTACTCCCATGAAGGGAGAACTGTTTAACAAATATGTGTAGGTTTTTTTGTGCGTATAATTTATGCACAATTATTTTTTATTAAATATTTTTATTTTGTTATTTATTTTTTATTATTTTTTTTACATTTTTTATGTTTTTTTTTACTTTTTTTTAAACTTAGTAATGTATTAGCATATTCATATATGCTAATACATTATAATCTGTGTCAGTTTGACACAGGCAGTGATCAGGACAGCACATAGTGCGTCCTGGTCACTGGCTTCATACACAGACTGCCCTGGGGCTACTCTAGGTCCCCAGAGCTGACTGTGCAGCCGTTCCCCGGGCTCTGTCAGGTCACCGGGTGTTCCGATCACCCGACAGAGCAGGTGAACCCTTTGATTGTGCTGCGGTAACGCACCGCTGCAGGGTTAAAGCACTGGGTTGCGGAGGTTTCCTCCGCTACCCGGTGCTCGCAGGGGATGCTCTGGGATCGGGGCTGTGTAGTACAGCCCCGATACCAGCGCAATTGCGTTAAGGGGTTAAATGTATAACTGCCAAAAACATGTAGCATTTAGGAGCCTTAAATAACAGTAATGGGGAGCGGTCACTGGAGATCGGGAGAAGGCAGAGCTACTAAATAGGTTCTTCAGCTCTGTATATACAAAAGGGGCAAAAGTAGCTGATGGGGGCGGTGTCAGTATGGATGTGAGTGGGCCTAATGAGGATGTAGATGGTTTCACTACTAATAGGGGCAGTGCTAGAGCTGATGGGGCAGACCCAGTGCAGAGAGGAGGAGGTGCCAGTACAGTTAATACATCCACTGATATGATAATGATCTGGGTTTTACTAAGGACAGAAGTTGTCAGACCAACCTGATCTGTTTTTATGAAGAGGTGAGTAGAAGTCTGGAGAGCGGGGCGGCTGTGGATATTGTGTTTTTAGTCTTTGCAAAGGCTTTGTACACTGTCTCACTTAAGTGTTTATTGAATAAATTAAAATGTATTGGGTTAGAAATAACAGTTTGTAATAGGATCAGATAGTACTCAGAGAGTGGTGGTAAATGACTCCTACTTTGAATGTTCCCCGGTTATAAGAAGTGACCCCAAGGCTCAGTACTAGGTCCTCTTTTATTCAATGTACAATGGGGGAAAAAATATGAACGGTGCCATGTATCATGAGATTTTGAGTGCAAACCTCCTTCCATCAGCAAGGGCATTGAAGATGAATGTGGCTGGGTCTTTCAGCATGACAATGATCCCAAGCACACTGCCAGGGCAACGAAGGAGTGCCTTCATAAGAAGCATTTCAAGGTCCTGGAGCGGCCTAGCCAGTCTCCAGATCCCAACCCCACAGAAAACCTTTGGAGGGAGTTGGAAGTCCGTGTTGCCCAGTGACAGCCCCAAAACATTACTGCTCTAGAGGAGATCTCCATGGAGGAATGAGCCAACATACCAGCAACAGTGTGTGCCAACCTTGTGAAGACTTACAGAACTGTCATTGCCAACAAAGGATATATAACAAAGTATTGAGAAGAACTTTTGTTATTGAACAAATACTTATTTTCCACCATAATTTGCAAATAAATTCTTTCCAGATCAGACAATGTGATTTTCTGGATTTTTCTGTCTCTCATAGTTGAGGTCGACCTATGATGTCAATTACAGGCCTCTCTCATCTTTTTAAGTGGGAAAACTTGCACAATTGGTGGCTGACTACATACTTTTCATGCATAGAAGGTTGCGAGTGGTTGTCTTATTTGTGCAATCTTCCCATTTATTATATTGTGGCTTTTCTGCATGCTGGTGTGAATAGGTATCAAGCAATTACCTGCTCCTGTTTATCTTTCCCAAGTAGCATAGGGGCCTGTGTTGCTTCCTACTGGGTTCAGTCTTTAGTTCAGCATTGAGCTGTAAGTATGGCCTTGCTGTGTTTTAAAGAACTGGGATTATCAAGATGCGGTAAAGTAACAGAGGGCGCATTGTACCCGAACTTAGAGAACACCACATTACACCCCTGGGGGTTCTATTACATCCAGTACAGCTAGAGAATCTGACCACTTGGGGAGGAAGCGGGGGGTACAATCATTAGTAAACTTTTTTGCAACAATAATATAGTGTACAGAAATGGCTCTATTACACCCTATGTCACATTACACAAACGCGGCTCAGCCACAGGCACATTATCCGTATACGGCTCAGCCGCGCGCGCATCACCTGCATACGGCTCAGTCGCGCGCGCATCAACCGCGTACGGCTCAGCTATACGCACATTACCCGTGTACGGCTCAGCCACAGGCGCATTACCCGCATATGGCTCAGCTACAGGCACATTACACACACGCTGCTCAGCTACAGGCACATTACACACACGGCTCAGCTACAGGCACATTACACACACAGGCACATTACACACACACGGCTCAGCTACAGGCACATTACACACACACGGCACAGCTACAGGCACATTACACACACACGGCTCAGCTACAGGCACGTTACACACACACACACGGCTCAGCTACAGGCACATTACACACAGGTCAGCTACAGGCACGTTACACACACGGCGGCTCAGCTACAGGCACGTTACACACACGCGGCCCAGCTACGGGCACGTTACCACACGCGGCTCAGCTACAGGCACGTTACACACACGCGGCTCAGCTACGGGCACGTTACACACACGCGGCTCAGCTACGGGCACGTTACACACACGCGGCTCAGCTACGGGCACGTTACACACACGCGGCTCAGCTACGGGCACGTTACACACGCGGCTCAGCTACAGGCACGTTACACACACGCGGCTCAGCTACAGGCACGTTACACACACGGCTCAGCAACAGGCACGTTACACACACGCGGCTCAGCAAACAGGCACGTTACACACACGCGACTCAGCTACAGGCACGTTACACACACGCGGCTCAGCTACAGGCACGTTACACCCACCGCTCAGTTACGGGCACGTTCCACAAAACGCGGCTCAGCTACAGGCACTTTACACACACGGGCGGCTCTTGTACAGGCACGTTACACACACGCGGCTCAGCTACAGGCACGTTACACACACGCGGCTCAGCTACAGGCACGTTACACAACACACACGGCTCAGCTACAGGCACGTTACACACACAACACGGCTCAGCTACAGGCACGTTACCCCACACGGCTCAGCTACAGGCACGTTACACACACACGGCTCAGCTACAGGCACGTTACACACACGGCTCAGCTACAGGCACTCACACCACGCGTCTCAGCTACGGGCACGTTACACACACGCGTCTCAGCTACGGGCACGTTACACACACGCGGCTCAGCTACAGGCACGTTACACACACGCGGCTCAGCTACAGGCACGTTACACACACGCGGCTCAGCTACAGGCACGTTACACACACGCGGCTCAGCTACAGGCACGTTACACACACGCGGCTCAGCTACAGGCACTTTACACACACGCGGCTCAGCTACAGGCACGTTACACACACGCGGCTCAGCTACAGGCACGTTACACACACGCGGCTCAGCTACAGGCACGTTACACACACGCGGCTCAGCTACAGGCACTTTACACACACGCGGCTCAGCTACAGGCACTTTACACACACACGGCTCAGCTACAGGCACGTTACACACACACGGCTCAGCTACAGGCACGTTACACACACACGGCTCAGCTACAGCACGTTACACACACCCCTCAGCTACAGGCACATTACACCCACCCCCGTCTCTGCTAGACGCACTTTACACACACCCATCTCAGCTACAGGCACGTTACACACACCCGGCTCAGCTACAGGCACGTTACACACACTCTGTTCATCTACCGGCACGTTACACACACACGGCTCAGCTACAGGCACGTTACACACACACGGCTCAGCCACAGGCACGTTACACACACACGCCAGCTACGGGCACTTTTACACACACACGGCTCAGCTACAGGAACGTAAAACACACACGGCTCAGCTACAGGCACGTTACACCACACCGGCTCCAGCTACGGGCACGTTACACAACCACGGCTCAGCTACAGGCACTTTACACCCCCCCGGCTCAGCTACAGGCACATTACACACACACGGCTCAGCTACAGTCTCGTTACACACACGGCTCAGCTACAGGCATGTGACATCATCACAGGTCCTGGAAGCACACAGCAGTCACATGACTCCTCCCTCCATGTGACATCATCACAGGTCGGGCAGCACCCCGCAGTCACATGACCTCTCTCCATGGGACATCATCACAGGTCCTGGCAGCACACAGCAGTCACATGACTTCTCCCTCCCTGTGACATCATCACAGGTCCTGGCAGCACACAGCAGTCACACTATGTGGAGGTATGTGTGTGTGTTTGTATCCCGGGCACTTTGAGGGCCATCGCTATAGCAGCCACTATTGGGCCTTTAGGTTGAGGGGTCAATAATATTTCCTTTGTAAGCAGAGGATTTACCTGCAGTAAATGGAGTGGAAGAAAAACTGATAGAGACGTGAGCGGAGGCAGTGGGCGCAGTTTTCTCCTGAGGGTGTGACTTTAGCTGTCAATTTTATTTATTCACTCGTTCATGTTTTTTTATTACTTATTTTATACTTTTTTTTTACTTTTATTATTATTTTATTGTTGTGCGAAATCCCCATCAACTTCGGGATCTCGGCTGTAGACCTGACGGGAGTTTTACTGAAATATTTTAGACTTGTTGATGTACATTCTCTTTTTTTTTATCTTGAGTAATTAAAAGTTATTTTATAGGCTTGCAATACTGTTATAAGACTCCAAGTAAAAAGGAAGAAAATTAAAAAAGTTTAAAACACTCCTGCCACTCTACAAATAAAAATAAAAAAATTCACATAATTGTTATCTCCTTATCAGTAAAAGTTTATTCAAATACAACAACATTGATCTCATACGACGACTGAGGTAGAAGAGAAAAGGTTCCCAATGTCAAAGCTACATTTTTTCTAGTCATTTCACGTCCCCCAAAAATTTGCATAAAATGTGATTACAAAGGTGTATGCTAAAATGATAAAAAAAAAAAAAATACACTTCATTTTGAAGAAAACCAAGCCCTGGTGATGCTCTACAGCAGTTATGTGCCATACAGACTGGCATCACTGCTCTGGATGGTAACTGGCTGTAGTGGTCGTGTGATAAACATTGACCTCATAACATGGAGGATCTGGAAAGACAAGCTCTTCAGCTTGTTTTCTCTCTCTTGGATGGATTGGAACATAAAATCTACATTCTAATATATCCCCAATGTTTCCTTATTATCTCTAGTGATTTGCATTTTTGTGTTTCTTTTTTAATTTTATTTTCATTCAGGTTCCTCTGTTGATAATTATCCTGACTGGTTAAGGATGGACAGAGACAAAGACAAGATGGTGGATAGTATATTAAATGTCACCCTAGAGATAATCTTCCAGATTACTGGAGAGGTAAGAGATTCTGATGATGTCACATTACATTATTCTTATCTATGGTCATACCAGATGAAATGACTGGAGAGGGGAGGGGGCTCAGATAATGTCACATTACATCATTCTTATCTATGGTAATAACAGATTATATAACTGGAGAGGGGGCTCTGATGTCACATTACATCATTCTTATCTATGGTAATAGATTATATGACTGGAGAGGGGGGGCTCTGATGATGTCACATTACATCATTCTTATCTATGGTAATAACAGATTATATGACTGGAGAGGTGATGGACTTAGGAAATGTTTGTAGTGATATATATTAATGTATCTCTCCTTAAAAAGGATTACACAGTAGAGAAGAGGACTTCTAGTGATTGCTCTCCAGCTACTCTGTCTAAAGAATGGGAAAGAACCCTGAGCCCAATCACAGGGCCCTCACCTCTCTTCCTGATACATAAGGAAATCAATAAGCAGAAAATCCTAGAACTCACCAACAAGATACTTGAGCTTCTGACTGGAGAGGTGACACTGCTGCTGGGAATGCTGGGACATTATACAGTAACACCACTGGAGGGGTCTGGGTGATGACCGTATCATTTTGTGTATTAGGTTCCTATAAGGTGTCAGGATATTGCTGTCTATTTCTCCATGGAGGAGTGGGAATATTTAGAAGAACATAAGGATCTGTACAATGACGTCAAGATGGAGGATCAGCCGCTGCTTACATTACCAGGTAATATACATGACTAAGAACACAAGTGTTTTAACCAAGTAAGGACCACGCCTGCTTTGGAGTTTTGAACAGCTGTTTTTTTTCTCTTAGCCCTGGAATTCAGAGAGCCATACATTTAATTTTGCATTGATTGGTAAAGTGACAAACAATCTGTTGGCTGTACGTTTATGAATGCTTAAACTGCCATGGCTTCCCATTGCAGTGTGCTGATGAGGTGACTTAGGAAGCTCTCTCCTTTTTTTTTTTTTAACCACGAGATGTCACAGTTGCCATTGAGTGTTGCTTTTATGTGTTTAAACCATCGGGATTATCTCTTATTCTTCACATTGCAGTTGAATGTTAGCAGTATATTACAACCGGCACCTGTTCCTGATGGTCCCGTCATAGCTCCAACTCCTCCATTGAATAGAATTGTATGGCTCTTTGTACAAAACAGTTTATTATTTGAGTATAATGAATGTGTTCAGTCTCTGTGTTTCCCGCAGTTGGATCCAGTCAGAGAACAGCTCCAGAGAAATGTCCCTGTCCTCTTCTTCCTCGGCATTATCAGGTAGATGGAGATCTTCTCTATGATCTGCATAAGGCTGTGAAGATCTTGTGTTCATCTTGTTTTATTCACCAGTATTAGATGTTTTATACTTGTTTAATGAGAACAGTGGAGATGGCAGGAATAAAGCCGACCATAGACATTAGATGTCTGGATCTTATCTCAGTTTACTGGCTATGGAGACTGCTGGTTGGAATAAGGAACCCACAGACTCGGTTTATACCTATCTGATCCTTTACTTCCCCCACGACAAACCCCAGATGTGTATGAAAGAAGCTGATCAGCCTTTATAGAAACAACTCAATGTTTTGTAGACATTCTGAATCTACTCATCCATAACTTTTAATCCTCCTGCCTAATGTAAAGTAGGCTAGCTTCAGTAAAACAGCACTGACCCATCAAGATATGAGTTCACGAAACCTCTGAAGGTGTCCTATTATATCTGCATCTATATGTTAGCAGCAGATCCATGTATAGGACTTGTTTTCCATCTCATCCTGTAGATGCTTGATCAGACCAGAGATCTGTGTATTTGGAGTCGAGTCACCACCTTGAACTTTTCATGATTCATCATTGAAATGGATACCTTTATTGCCTATGGGTGACAGATAATGTTTATTAGGACTTTTTTTTGTGCTTCTTAAATAATTCATGTGTGTTTGACCTTTTCTACAATCATTATAGATTGTACTTTTGCAATACTTAAAATTTTATCTGAAAGAAAATGCAAAAAAACACTAAATGCAATGTAAAATAATTTTTATAAAATACAAGTAATAATACACTGTAGACATCAAAGTAACATCTGGAAGTAGAAAACACTGGCATTACTGCTGTGGAGAGTGATTGGCTGCAATGGTTATGTGAAGGCGAGACATAACTGAGCTCCTTGATGAACTCCTTGACGAGCTGTTCAGGCTTGTATTCTCTCTCTTGGATGGATTGGAACGTAACATTTACAACATAATAACTCCTCAGGTGTTTCCCCCTGTTATATCCAGGAATTGTATTTTTTTTATACAGGATATTGTGCGGTTTCCACATTGCCTCATCTTCTTTTCATTCAGGCTTCTACAAAATGGGGTCCTCTGATGACCTTCTTGAATGACCAATCAAGGGAGGTCAAGAATAAGATGGCAGAGAGTATATTAGATCTCACCCTAGAGATAATCTTCCAGCTTACTGGAGAGGTAAGAGATTCTGATGATGTCACATTACATCATTCTTATCTATGGTAATAACAGATGATATAACTGGAGAGGGCTCTGATGATGTCACATTACATCATTCTTATCTATGGTAATAACAGATGATATGACTGGAGAGGGGAGGGGCTCTGATGATGTCACATTACATCATTCTTATCTATGTTAATAACAGATGATATGACTGGAGAGGGAATGGGGCTCTGATGATGTCACATACATCATTCTTATCTATGTTAATAACAGATGATATGACTGGAGAGGTGGGGGGGGGTGGGCTGAAGTAACATTAATTCATTCTTATCTATGGTAATAACAGATTATATGACTGGAGAGGAGGAGATGCTCATGATGTCACTTTACATATTTTCTTATCTATGGTATAACAGATGATATGACTGGAGAGGAAGGGGCTCTGATGATGTCACATTAACATCATTCTTACTTTTATGGTAATAACAAGATATAACTGGGAGGGGGGCTCATGATGTCACATATTACATATTCTTATCTATGGTAATAACAGATTATATGACTGGAGAGGGAATGGGGCTCTGATATGTCACATTACATAATTCTTATCTATGTTATAAAGATGATATGACTGGAGAGGGGTGAGAGGTCCTGATGATGTCACATTACATCATTCTTATCTATGGTAGTAACAGATGATATGACTGGAGAGCGTAAGAATCTGATGATGTCACATTACATCATTTCTTATCTATGGTAATAACAGATGATATGATGTTGGAGAGGGGAGGATTCTGATGATGTCACATTACATCACTTTATCTATGGTAATAGCAGATGATATGACTGGAGAGGGGAGGGGGCTCTGGAATGTTCAGTCATTACTATTGTATCTCTGTATGAACAGATATACAGTAGAGAGGAAGTCACATTACATCATTCTTATCTATGGTAATAACAGATTATATGACTGGAGAGGGGAGAGGGCTCTGATGTCACTTTACATAATTCTTATCTATGGTTATAAGAGATGATATGACTGGAGAGGTAAGAGATCCTGATGATGTCACATTACATCATTCTTATCTATGGTAATAACAGATGATATGACTGCAGAGGGGAGGGGGCTCTGGTGATGTCACATTACATCACTCTTATGTATGGTAATAGCAGATGATATGACTGGAGAGGGGAGGGGGGCTCTGGAAATGTTTGCACTGACATTTACTATTGTATCTCTCTATGAACAGGATTACACAGTAGTGAAGAAGACCTCTAGTAATTGCTCTTCAGCCTTTGTGCATGAAGGATGTGGAAAGACCTTGAACCCAATCACTAGGTCTCCATGTCACTTCCTGGTACATGAGAAAATGAATAAACAGAAGATCCTAGAACTTGCCAACAAGATCATTGCGCTGCTGACTGGAGAGGTGACGCTGCTGGGAATGCTGGGATATTATACAGTAACACCACTGGAGGGGTCTGGGTGATGACCGTATCATTTTGTGTGTCAGGTTCCTATAAGGTGTCAGGACGTCACTGTCTATTTCACTATGGAGGAGTGGGAGTATTTAGAAGGACACAAGGATCTGTACAAGGACGTCATGATAGAGGATCCGCAGCCTCTCACATCTCCAGGTAACAGACTTATAGAATTAATATAAACATGTTCTTTAAAAGATCAAGGACCAAGCCTACTTTGGTCAGTACCGGAGCTGCCATAGCAAACCTTTGCCAAGTGCTGATGTGGTGACAGATAGAGCCCCCTCTCTCTTTATAACAACCTAGGTATCATGGTTGCCATTGAAGTGGGATGTTGGCTTATTCATTTCTATGTTTTTTCTGAAACCAGACTGGAAAGGGTCATAGGTGAAATCACCTGATAGTCTTGTACATAGTTTTATAGTAACAGACTTTACTACAGCATAACTTTTCTTATTAAAGCAGGTTAAAAAAGTTCTGTGGATCCTCATATTGTATAAAGGGCATATAAAAAAGTGATGCCCTCAGTAGAGCAGGAAACATTCCCCACAGAATAGAACAGTCAACAACGTCCTTGGTTAAATATCATTCTCTGAAGATACTGAAGGATGTTTTTGAGCACGCTTCCATCTACCATATCAGATTTGACACTAGTGTTAAGGTCATTTATGGATTTGGACCGTTTTCAGGTTTTCATCCCCATATTTCAAGCACCAGAATTATCGACGTAGTCAAATAAGAGGATGGTTTTTGCATGATGAGTTGTAATTTTAATGACCCCATTTATCGTATCATATAATGTATTGGGGGACTTTAAAATGACGGTCCAAAAATGTCTTTATGGTGTCCACTCTGTGGTAAAACTTGCATGCTTATTTGCATATCAGTATAATTACAGCAATTCCAAATTGATATACCTTTTATTTTGATGACCTTTCTCAAATACATGTCATTAGCAAATTGGATTTACCTCAGTATTACAGGGAAACAAGTTGTACATTCACTTTGTCAGGCAGAGATCACAATCTAGTAAAAATTCTTCCCTGGGAGATACCAACTATGCAGGGGGAGCTGAGGACATAGATACTTCTATAAGGTTAATATGACTCTCTAACAACATAGAATGCAGGCACAGCACACTGAGGGCATACGTCTGACATGGTTTACGTGTTACTTCAAGCTTCCTCCATAGCATACAGGCAGATTACACTGCTGCTATTATAATAACACCCAGCATACAAATAGTAGCAGAGAGAGCTTACCAGTGTGCACATTATGTAGACTTTCAGGCTCCCTCTTTCGCAGTGGACTCTCCCAGCTAAGAAGCAGAAGTTTCACAGAGCTGTCAACATAGTGATCCATCCATCAGCAAGAGCCAACATGGCCGACTTCAGTCCTGTTTTAAAGGGCCAGCACTTAAAAACTGAATTGCAGGTGAAATACTGTGATTTTCCTAATGAAGTGTACTTGGGAAAGTGTTTGTATTTTAGTCTCCTGTTACTTCATTAGGTTTCCCTGGAAGTGATCGGCCCTCTTTAAAGGGGTTTTCTCATCAGACTGTTTCACAGAGCCTGCTCTTCACAGCCAGCTTCATGCTCCCATTTCCTGTTCAGACTGTTAACGGTTCTACAGCTTCATACTCCCCCTTCTTGTTCAGACTGTGGTGCTTCTATGGCTTCAGGCTCCTACTTCCTGTTTAGGTTTAGTTAGCAGCTAGATGACCTAGGGTTTATGTTATGGATTTGCATATACTGATCTTTTTCCATATGCTGATTGAAGAATAAAGCTGACTGAGGTCTGTTGTAAGCCAACACTGTAGTTGAAGAAATATATATGAAGTAATATATGTGGCTACCAGGTGTGAAAAAAGTGGTGGGGGTATATACAAGCTAACGGGGATACAGTCAGAGGCAAGACCTGTGCTGTAATGGATGAAAGCAAGGTACTTCCATATAAAGCAAAGGAAAAAAGATAATTAAAGCCATCACATACACATAAAGAGTGATCATTGGATCAGTTGCATAGTGTTTAAAGTATGCTGGGGTGTTGTGTGTCTTAGGCTATGTCTACACAACAAAAGAATACCATCGGATTTTGGGCGGTTTTAATATTTTGAAACCGCTGAAAAACCGACTGCTGCATAGACAGCAATGAAAAACCACAGCGTAGTTTTTTTTTACCGTTGTGTTAAAGGGGTTGTCTCATTACATGATTCATCTTACCTCAGTCCTGTTTTCTCAGTTTCATTTTGAATTCAGGGGCGTGTTTACTGGCTTCCACTAGGCTGCAATAGAAGCCAGGTCTGTAGCTATAGCAACCAGTTCTTACAGCCTATCAGGAGAGATCAAACAGGTCTATGTCTATAGAGACCTGAGGAGCTGATGCAGCTCATACAAGAGAGGATATTTGGGAATAGGTAGGACACTGTTCATGGACATATATTGCAAAGTGACTTGTTTTTGCAAGATTTTTAACATAAAAAGCAATCCTTGTAGCGCGACAACCCCTTTAAGAATCTGGTGGAATATGTAACATGCTGTATATTCCATGCAGATTCTGCTCAGATTTGCCGTCGGCCTTGTACAATGAATGTACGAGGCCGACGGCAAATCCAAAAACCGATCGCGGCTTTTGTGCAAATCTGTGTTCCAGCAATGACAAAATGCTGTCGGATATCCGATGGTATTTTGTCGTATGCTGTGTAGCCCTAGCCATAAGAGAATACCTAATCTTATCCTTTGGAAGTGATGGGAATATTGTGAACTGCTATAGAATAAATTGTACTTGGGGATGTTACACAAAAAGGACTAAATCTAAATAATGTCTAAGGTTCTAGTATTCAAAAAATAATCTTTTTTTGTTATTGGCAGATGAGTGTATCAGGCGCTCTGGAGCACATCTGTTATCTTCAGGTTTCAATGCAGGTGATGGTGGCATTACACAAGATACATATAAAGAGGATACTATTATTCCAAAGACACAGATTAACAACAGAGAACCATCTTCTGTCTCACCAGAGACTATTAAGCAAAATGAAAGTCTCAAGAAGGGTAAAAATCATCAAAGAACTTGCATAAAGGAGAAGCCATTTTCATGCCCGGAATGTGAAAAGTTTTTTACGCAGAAATCGCAACTTGTTGAACATCAAAAAATTCACTCAGGAAAGAAGGCATTTTCATGTTCAGAATGTGGCAGATGTTTTACTAAGAAAGCAATTCTTGTTAGACATTTCAAGACTCACACAAGAGAGAAACCGTTTCCATCTCCAGAATATGGGAAGTGTTCTCAAGTAAAGCAGGTCCAGATGCTATACATCAGAACATTCACACAGACATAAGGCAATTTTCGTGTACAGAATGTGGAAAGTCTTTTAAACAAAAGAGAATTCTAATTGCACATCAAAAAACTCACATAAAGGAGAAAGCATTTTCATGCTCAGAATGTGAAAAGTGTTTTAAACAAAAGAGAACTCTAATTAAACATCAAAAAACTCATATAAAAGAGAAGCCATTTTCATGTTCAGAATGTGGGAAATGTTTCGGTCAGAAATCCTATCTTATTCACCATCAAAGAACTCACACAGGGGAAAAGCCATTTTCATGTTCAGAATGTGGCAAATGTTTTAATGAGAAATCCAATCTTATTAAACATCAACGAAGTCACACCGGAGAGAAGCCTTTTTCATGTCCAGAATGCGGCAAATGTTTTACTCGGAGATTTGTTCTTCTCGAACATCAAAGAACCCACACAGGGGAAAAGCCATTTTTATGCCAAGAGTGTGGGAAATGTTTTTCTGAGAAATCAAGTCTTATTAAACATGAGAGAACTCACACAGGAGAGAAGCCATTTTCATGCATAGAATGTGGCCAATGTTTTTCTGAAAAATCAAGCCTTATTAAACATGAGAGAACTCACACAGGGGAGAAGCCATTTTCATGCCTAGAATGTGGAAAGTGCTTTTCTCAGACATCAAGTCTTATTAAACATGAGAAATCTCACACAGGGGAGAAGCCATTTTCATGCCCAGAATGCGGGAAATGTTTTTCTCGAAAATATGTCCTTACTAGACATCAGATAACTCACAAAGGGAAAAAGCTAGTTTCATGCTTGGAATGAGGGAAATATTTTACTGACAAATCATATCTTGCTCACCATCAAAGAACTCACACAGGGGAGAAGCCATTTTCTTGTTCAGAATGTCAGAAGTGTTTTACCATGAAATCAACTCTTGTTGACCATCAAAAAACTCACACAGAAGAGAAGCAATTCTCATGTGCAGATTGTGGCAAACGGTTTACTCATAAATCAGTTCTTGTTAAATGCTGGAGGATTCACATAGGGGAGGAGCCAACTTCATGTTCAGAATGTGACAGATGTTTTACCAGGATAACATCAGAGAGATCATGCTAGCCATTTTGATGCTCAGGGTGTATGAAATTCCAAAATCAGGTGTTATTGCCCGTCAAAAACACACACATGAAAGTATTTTCATGTCCAGCATGTGGGAAGTATTTTTCCTCAGAAATCAGGTCTTATTAATCATCATTGATCTTGCAAACGGGATCTGTCATTTTCAGGTCCAGAATGTGGAAGTGTTTGTCAAGTATAGTAATTTGAAAAAAAATTATGGGAAAAATATATTCATATCCTGGGAAGGGACTTACCTGCAAATCACATATAACTCACACAATAGTAGCCTGCTTGAACTTTTTTAATTGATTAATAGAATGAAAAAATACAGCTGTTTCAGTCAAAATCAAGTCGTTGGTCATACAAAAAGGAAAGCAATCCAAAACTCTAGATTATGATTGTTCAATCTATGCTAATTAAAAAACTAAAGGCAAACAAAATCCAGATATCACAACTAAATATTAAAAAGGTTGTCTCACCGTAGACATTAATGGCATATGAACAGGGTATGTCATCAATGTGTGATAGGTGTCAATTCCACCTCTGGGAACCGCACCTATCCTGAAAACGAACCCTAAAATCTTTCATTTTTAAAAGGAGAGGTTTTGGGGCTCATTCTTGAAAATGGTTGCGGCTTTCAATTGGAGAGGTTTTGGGGTTCGTTCTTGAAATAGGTGCAAGACCCAAACATATCAGACATAGATATTCAATCCATGTACCATAAATATCCAAAGTCGGAAGACCTCTTTATCCATAATTAAAAAATTGAAATTTTTATAAAACTATATTTTATGTCTTTTTGTTTACAATTGTTCTTAAAAATTGGGTTTTGAAACATATATACTTTTTGTTTGGGCCTATTTTTCTTTATCTTTTGAATATTGAGAGCTTTCCCAAGAAGCTAGAAAACCGAAGAAGAGCTGGTAGGCATTTTATGTATAAATATTGAGGGGAGAATTACACCATGATCCCCGACTTTTTTCAATTTGCTAGAACACTTTATTTTTAAAAATGAGTTTGTCATAGAGGAGCATTATGTTAACCATATTACGACACTGAGCCAAACAAGGATGGCTCCAGTCCATTCAATGCATAGCTATAGTTCCTCTCGCTAGGAAGAATTCTCAAGTAAGGGCTTGTCCCCACGGCAAGGGTTTGCAGCTGGTTTTTCAGACGGTCTGTAAACCGGCTGACAAACCATTAACATGGATCACTATGGAAAACCTGTGCAGCAGTCCCCATTGCACGGGTTTTCTGCCCAAAAAACATTCAACATGTTCATTCTTTTTGGACGGAATATGAACATGTGAATGAGATGGGGGAGGGCTTTTCTCCACAAACCGCCGAGAAAAGCAGTCACCTCGGCGACCGTGTGCACGGCCCGCAAACAGTGCAAATACCGGTCGGGGTTTCCGACCGGTATTTGCACTGTGCCGTGTGAATGGCTCCTGACAGTATACGGTTATGGTTTTGCCTTTGCTCCTCAACAAAAATCCCCATAAAGCATAATCCATTTGTAGTTTGAATTGGAGACCAAACCACCCCAAAAAGGTCAGTTACTTTAATCAAAGAGGTACGAATACCAGAAGAGGACCATATTAGATACATAAGATCAGCTTTCATCTTCTGGTAACCAGGACATTGGGATGTTGCAACTAAATAGTCTTTTAAGTTTGAGATGGTGTTGATGCCTAGTGTTAGGCCCCCAGCTGCTATGTCAACTCTTTGGTACCCCTCACAATCATGTTACCAGTATGCAGATTAAATGATGGTGTACATGTAAAGGATTACATTTTATGGTTCTTACAGTTCAATAACTGTATAGAGAGGTACGAGAACTGAGGAACTGAGTTGAAGCTTTTGCATGTCCACACAAACCTGTAGATAAGGGGGATTGGGAATCAGGACTCTTTTTTTTTTTTTTTTTTAGATTTTTCACTCGCTGTATGTATAAGAAAATATAATAATCAAATCTATTGGAATAGATAAGGAGATAGAGCTCATCTCATACATGCATAGAGTTAGAGCAGGTTCAAATGCTGAGTGTGTCGAGCAGGAATCAAACTTCTCTTTAACAAGCTATTGATTCTGGCTGCAGTGTGTCCACTAAATTAATGCATACACCAGGATCGTAAAAGCTAAATGATTCTTAAACTTGCCTTTTTATGAGTTGAATGTTTACTCACTGATTTCGATGTTTTTATATCTTATATGTTTCTTTGGGTGTAGTTCATAAAGTTTAATTTTGAAATGCTTGTGAACCTGTTGACTCTTGAAATCCCTTAAAAGAGTATGAAACGCTTGGAGTCAGAAGTGGGATTGTTTTTTGTTTTTTTTTTCTGTCGGCTTCCCTTGCCATCTACAAGTTTCACTGCTGTATACAGCCACAAAACTCAATCCACATTTCACCTGGATAGATCAGTGGGTATGTTATTTCCTGGAGATGGATTTCAATAGTTTTAAGGCTGTGGCCCTAGTAAGCCGAAAAAAGAAACCAAAATTAATCAAAACCCTGGCACTCGATCCTGTATGAAAACTTCTAAACCTCCACTGACCATACTGAACACCCATTTCCAGCCAAGGTGCTTACGGGTTTCCAAAGTTAAAGGGGTTTTACCACCAAGGCATTTCATGTCTGGTTTGTCCTGCTTCAGCTTTCAGAGTGTGTACAGAAGGGGGCGTGTATGATTTGTTTGAACTGTATCTCATGTGACCCAGCTTGACATCACCATGCCTTTCCCCACAGTGTGCTCACTCTAGTCAAACAAAGGTCTGTTTATGTAAAGATCTGTAGCTAGTGGCTTAGCTCTATTGCCTTTCAGCAAAGGGGTCCTAGGTTCAAATCCCTGAAGGATTCAAACATGTTAATTTTTTTTTTCTCAATGCACATACCTGATTGAGTTTTCTTTTTTCATTTTATTTATTTGCACTGTATGACTAAATACTAAGGAGTACAGAGTACAGGAGTAGAAAATTTGTTCAGCAGTGAGTGTGTGTGATTACTAAGCAGGGAAGAGACTGAAAGTAGCTGCCTGAAGGAAAGGTGATGACTGAGCATGTGCGGCCAGGAGTGAGGAGCTCTCGTCACTGGTCGTATCCCCTAGAGACAAACTATACATTATGAATCACTAAGGTAACAGCTAAAACAAAAATAGTGGAGCATTTTTAATGATGAATGATTAAAATGTTTTTTTATTTGTAATATTTTCTCATCAACTTTACTTCATTGTAAAACCCCTTTAATATCACATTGCCGATACTGGTCACACAAGACCTAACAGCCTATTTACACATCAAAAACTTTGTCTTTCTTGCCACCCATGCTTTACACGCTCAGCTCTCCTACGACCATTTTTAGTAAGCAGCCTCATAAATCCTGATATCACTCCAAGGCAAACATATTCTGCTCAGGAACTAAGTAACCTAACCACAGCAAGTTTAGCCTCTAAGGCCTCATGGGAACCTCATTGCTCCCAATAGAGTCTGCAGACCTTCTACACTACACCATGTAAAACAGTGTTGTACACAAAAACATGGAGTGGGGCAGAGACTTTGTTTTTGTAGACTTTCCCAGTTTTAGCTGCTTACTAACATTTGATGTAGAGCTTTGTCATGATGTCAGTAAGGCTGTATGGAGCAGGCTCATTTGTTAGCAGCTGGGATCGGAGATAACTCTGGTTCAGACCACTTAAGCAATAGGTTCTGTTTAACAAAACTGTGACATTGCTTCCGACATTGTCCTGCAAATCTTTAAAACACAAGCTGAAGCAGCATAACAGACACAGCCGCCTTACACCGAGACAGAGAAAGCCGCCAGTTTTTCCCTCGGAGGCCGAGGAGCACGACCACTCCGGTAATTCCCGGAGGCAGAGTGCGGCGGCCGATGTGGCTCCTACAGCCGCAGCCTGCTTACTGCCAGCGAGAAGCGCGGGACGGCGGTGACTCACCGGCAGGTGCTCAGGTCTCCAGACACCTCGCAGCTGCACTGCTGGAGAAGTACTGGGGGATTCGACGCGGTGCCCGGCTTCCTTGCCTATAGTCGAGGAGGCGCGGGAGACTACGGGTTCCATCGCCCGGAAGCTGTGTTGACACAGCAGAGCAGCGGAAGGATGCCGATGCGGTCGAGGAAGGCGGGCTGCCACCCTACTCCTGGACGCCACTGATACCAGTTGGGACTGAAACGCCGGCTCTAGAAAGCTGCAGGGAGCAGAACCCACTGAACACCTGCTACTTTATTCCTTGTGGGTGGAAAGAACGCTCATACCACGCCACTGACAACCCTTTCAAAAGCCGAAGCTCGCCAAAATACCAAACCAGACGCGGCATAACATTCCAGTATCCCTTATTGTTGCTGTGGTTGTCTTTCTAACGAGGGGCCATATATATAACTCTTGACTTCCCCAGCAAACCCCTCCCCCCCCCCTCCTTCTTCTATCACTGGCTTTGGCGGGAACGGAGGCCATATAGGAGCCAAGCGTCCATTACAATCATACAAAATATCCCACAGCATAACATTGCCTACATGGGATAATACTTAAAGGGTAAACGCGTAACTGTAACCAGGGCCGTCTTAACAGCATTATGGGCCCCTGGGCAGACTTGTGCTCTGGGCCCCCCATTCATCACAACCCCTCGCAGGAACAAATATATACATGATCAATAACAAACCTATAACCTACAACACTGCCATATAGAGACCACATGTAGGTTATACCTGAGCTGGGGTCTGACCTCTAACACTGCCATACAGAGACCACATAGTGATCAGACACCAGCTCAGGTCACCATCACATGACAGTGACTACAGCACTGATCCAACACAGAAGAGAAATAACCCCTGACATCAGGGACTCACAGGAGACATCATCTCTCACGAGTCATTCTCTTTCCCTTTTCTTCTTCATTCGACACAGAAATCAAAGACAAATTCTCCCTGCTACTCGTCCCTGATGGAATTTACCACACAAGCATCTTAGACTTTCACTTTATCAATACTTCTCTACCAATTCCTACCTCTGGTATAAGTGCCCTATTAAGTAAGTAGGTAGTAATGTTGCCGACCATTAACTAGGTAGGTATATAGGCCCACTATAGGAAGGTAAAGTAGCCTCCTGTAGGAATATAGATATCTATACCCGCTGCAGGTAAACATACAGCCCCTGTAGATAGGTATATATACCCCCTGTAGGGAGATGTATAGTCCCCTGTAGATAGGTACATATGCACCCTGTAGGAAGGTATACAGTCCTCTGCAGATAGATAGATAGATAGATAGATAGATAGGTATATATACCCCTTGTAGGCAGGGTCGTACTTACAGCTCATGCTGTCTTAGGGACTGAGCTTGAAAACACCCCCAAATTAGTACTGTACAGTTCATACTGCATGTTATGATGCTTTTTTGGGGCGGATTAGCAGTGTAATATGCCCCCAAAAAGCCTTAAAGGGGTTGTCTCACTACATTGATTCATCTCACCTCAGGTTTTTTTTCTTGGTTTCACTTTGAATTCAGGGGCGTGTTTACTGGCTTCTACTAGGCTGCAGTAGAAGCCAGGTCTGTAGCTATAGCAACCAGTGCTGGCAGCCTATCAGGAGAGACCAAACAGGTCTGTAGCTATAGCGACCTGAGGAGCTGATGCAGCCCATACAAGAGGGGATATCTAGGAATAGGTAGGATAATGTTAATGGACATCTATTGCAAAGTGACTTGTTTTGCAAAATCTTTAACATAAAAAGCAATCCTTTGTAGTAGAAACCCCCTTTAAAATTTAAACAGTAAAATGATCCCATCATTGCTATTAAAATCAATGTCTTCTTTTAAAAAGGCCCTTTTTTTTACTACATAACCGAAAAAGGGAATTTATATGTCAGTTCTTTGGTCATTTAGGCGACATTATAAATAAGGGGCAAAAAACCCTCCCCTTGACATCCAGCACATTTCCTTGTTGTTTTCCGGCTTACAACACAAAATGGGCAAGGGAAAAGCAATGTTCTGGCCTGAACTTTTAGAAAACAGAAAAAATTTGGGACACCCGGGGTTCACACAGCGTATGGGGGCAAGTTACCGCGCTTTACCCCTGCTATTGGAAGTATGGCATTTACGGGAGCGTACCCCGCACAGTGTCTGGCCCGGACTCCATTCACTTAACTTTTTCCGGTTTTGATTGACGCCAGTAGTGGCGGGGAAATTTTCTGTAAATCATAGCCCCTCGTGATTGTCAATAGGAATGTTTTTTTCGATTTGCAGGGTGTCTCAGGCAATTTGCAGGAAATTTCCACCCGACTACAGCCTGCAATACGCTGTGTGTCCCCCCTAACATATTTTTTTTTTTACAAAACATGTTTAAAAAATTTGGGGTCTGTAATTTATGTGCCAATTTTTCCCATTGTTTTAAGGGAATATGTACAAAGGGTTACGTATAAAGTGGTAGTATTCTAATTGAAAACAAGGAAACAGGCTGGTATTTTTTGATGGGCTTTTTGGGTGCATAAAAAAAGCCATAAACTCAATATTACCTACACTGACACACTTTAACACACACTGTACACTGCCCTGTACACACACACACCCCCTGAACAGACCTGTACATCCAAACGTCACTGACCTGTACACAAACCCCACTGACCTGTCTTCACTCATCCTGTACATCACACCACTGTACACTGACCTGTACACACACACACTTTTCACGCCCGTAACTCACACCACCCCTGTACACTAAACCCTGTACACTCCCAACACACCACGACTGTACACCACACATGACCTTTTCACTCCCCCCACATTACATGCCTGTACTTCAAAAACCATTTACACTGACGTACAACCTGACACGGGTACACCACAACTGACCTTTTTACAATCACCACCACTGTACCTGATTTTGACTCCAAACACTGCCCCTGTAACTCAAACATACCTGAAACATTTTCACACCGTTAAAAACCTGACCTGTACACAAACACACACAACCCTGTACACTCTAACACACACCTGTACACTGCCCTGTAAAACCACACACACAACCCTTTGTACACCACACCAACACGTACATACCTGAAACACCACACACACTAAAACCTGAAACACCCAAAAACACTGCCCTGTACACCACACAAAAAAGAAAACTACACGATGTACATTTGGGGGGTAAAAAATTCAATAAAAAGAAACTCAGCACCATACAGGAGGGGAGGGGTGGGCACAGCCCGGGCGTAGGATTCCTGCCCCTCCTTATCTCCTGCCCCTCCGTGCTGTGTCGCCCCCCTAGGGGCCCGAATCCAACAGGGGGCCGGGGCCCCCACAGGGGTTTGAAGTGTTATGCCTGGCCCCCGCTGTATCCACTCCGTGCGCCTGCCCTTTAAGGAGTAAACGCAACCCGGGACAACAGGGGAAAAAGGATATTTTCTGTATTTATCATGAGCAGGGGAAAGGGACTGCCCAGTGGGCCCCCTGTGCCCCGTGGGGCCCCGGGGCAACTCCTACCTTGCCAATGGGAAAACGGCCTGACTGTAACACGGATTTTCTGGAGTAATTTTTCTGACAACTAATTCGTAAGGATGTGCAGATACTATTTTTCACTAATCTCCAAAAAAATTTGGGGTCTCGCAAAAGAACAGGAGTGACTTTTGATCATATATTTTTCTATTTTGCCGTAGGAAAAACTAAAGAAAAACCTGTCAAATTTTTTCCCCCCTGGCTGAGGGCAGCAACTAGTGAGACCCCTGTTTCCAGCGCTGTGTCCCCTTTTTCTGTAAGACGAGTTTTCGTGTATTTAAAGCCAAATTGCGTTTTTAACCCGAAAAGCATTCGAAGGGGGGCCTTCAGAGTGTCAGTTTTTTTAAACCCCGCCCATCTGGGCTAGCCCCGCCCACCTCAACGACAAACCCATTTTCTTTGAAAAGGTAGAAACATGTAATAAAGTCAGTGGGGGGGCTAGCCTTTGGGGGGCGGGGCTAACACCCACCATGAATAATTTTGAGGGGTAAAAGCTCTAAAATTGCGCAACTTACAAATAAGGGACACAGTGCTTGAAACAGCGGTCTGACACAGCTTGTCTGCTTCAGCAAGGGAGGGACAACTA